>OENM01001960.1:0-23886 GCA_900239745.1 Rotaria magnacalcarata | reverse complement strand
TATACATATAGATATGTATGTACAATTGTGCATTATTCATTTTTTTTTTGTTCTGTTTTCTTATATTAATTCTTCATAAGAACTAGTAAAGGGTACATATGCGATTTAAACGAAAGAAAAAAGAGACAATAGCTAGTTTATTCAAAAGTAAATAATTGTGAAAAAGTAAAATTTGAATGGGCAAAAATTAACTAATGAAAATTACAATAGGCAAAGCTCAAAATGAAATGGGCAATTGCCCATTTGCCTCCCCCTGGTTACGCCGCTGATCTTTATCAAACGTTTATTATTGAATTTATAACAATTTTATGGTGGACAAACTATGAGTCATCGAACTTTAACTTTCAAGCTTGTATTCAAAGGTTGGAGACGGGTCTACAAAAGTTGGTCGAAAATTTTGTAATTGAACAACATAAGCTTTTTTTTAAAGCAGCCCGAACTTTGTAGTGTAAAGCTGAAACTAGTACCAATTGCATTATCATGTTAATATTCGAGGAAAGTAGTGATTCGGACAAATAAATTAGGCATGCATAATAAAGGAAAAGTAGTTTAGAACTTACGAAGAAGACTTTCTAATTATTTTAGTAACGTTGCCTGTTTTGAGAACACGGTGACCACCTCACTCACACCCACACCCTTGAAGACATAATATCTTTGAGGAACTCTCATGTAATTTTTTAAATCGTTTTCTCATTCAGTATCTCTTATGAGATGGTACATTACAGTCTTCCCCTACAAAGAGGTACCTGAGATGTTATCATTTACCAATAATTTCATATTTGGATCGCTTGTAAGGATAAAATCTAATTCAAACGGTATTCTTATTTATAGGTTTCAATCCAAATGTTTCAAAACGACAGAATAGACTTCGCATGAACCTTTGGTTTATTAAAAGAATCAAATTAAATATTAGAAACTCTCTCGGACTAAGCAATATATTACTTATGAAACTGTCAATGAGATTTTTAGTAGTTGAATCTAAATAAAAGGTCAGCCAACAATCCACATCCAGTTATACACAATAGCTAATACGTTGGATACACTTATCACTACATAGAGACATGGAAAATAGCATTGTTGAATTCTTACGCCAAAACTTGTATGTTTGTTTATTATTTATTAAACATGGTCACCCATTTCAGTAGAGGATTAGCGACGCTTACGTCGCGTTACTTGTTTGATTCCAATGTATTTGGTCTAGGTTTGGCAAATCGATATAGGATTATATCATAGTTCATCAATAAATGCACATCTCTGGATACTGAATCTATTTTTTCTTCTTTTTTAATAATTTATACATCATGTACAATATTCTCGACTATGATTGAAAGACGATTACTCAGTTTCAATATTCCAACAATTAATACTGCGGTCATATTTTGTAGTGAATTTTATAAAATGACGGTGACATATTCGAATCCCGCATATGTGATGAATAGAACTATATTGCAATATATATTTTTCTCGTTTGTAGTTCGTTCGTAATGAACATATATAGTATAGAAGATGACCAATGAAAAGCGGTTGAAAATGATGTATCAATTTAAATAGATTCGCTAGATGTCGACCAAATTACCCAATATCACGTTAGTTAGTAATGGAGGAGAGATCATATTGTAACGAAATGAACAGCGAGTCTACAATGTGGACAATAATAAGTAAGAAATGAGCTAAGTATGATCAAATTGTCTGTAGATGACTACAATTATGAGCCGAAAAAAGCACCCATGGGGAAATGTTCGTTGCTTTTCAATGCTGCAAAACACGTTAATGCTGGCCAGTTTAATGCGTTCCGAAGCTGCTGAATCGGTTAAAAATGCCGCGAGATGATATACTTTTCGTTTTCATCCTGAAATAGTGACTCCCAAACGCGTTTTGAGTAAATTGGAAAATTGGTTTTACGCCGGTGTTACCATAGGAAACGCTGCAAAACACGTTAAATCGGTCAGCATTAACGCGTTTCGCAGTGAATATATCTTAATTTTTTATCCCATGGGCAAGAAATGAAAGTGTATGAATATCAACAAAATAAAATAGTTATTGAATGAGTTTACAAATAACTGCTCCTTACTCTGTTAGATACAACTTGCCTCCTACTCTGCATCGAGTAAAATATTGAAACTTTTGCAGCAGATTTATAGTCTCCATGCAATGGACCGGTCTTTGATCTAACAGAATAATCTCAATTTATTTTCGTTTCTGTTATATAGCATTATATGTTCGATAAATTAATTGAACAGAATATATAATTCCAACAAACATCTATAACATGATGATATTTGCCTTTTCTTAGTAAAACTCGATCGAAGTCTTAATCTGAATAGAAAGCATTTTCTCAAATACTTTGCCCGTATTGAATGAAAACATATAATGATTCGTATGTTATCGATTAAAAGATCGAATTTTCACCAATTTTAGCCTACTTTTATTTGTTTTAGTCATTCTTGATGATGAACCACACTAATAGTAACCCAAAAAATGGAAAAAAGAAGTACACCCTTAATGCACATATCCTAAAAGTTTGAAGTCTGGATAAATATGCATAAATGGGTAAAATAAAAGATTCAATTGCAGACGTTAAATACGTTAAACAACTTTACACCACATATGTACGGTTATATAATGGTACTTGAAATAATAGCAATAGTCTCTTATTGCAAACAAGTCGGCATTATGCTACTGAATACCACAGAGAATTTTGAATTTCCAATCGCTATGCGTCTAATTTTAGGATTCTTTGCATTGTAACAAGTTACAAACCCAATAATCAGAAAAAAATGTATGGCCATCTTCGAAATAGGTCGTACGCGATTCAACTCGGTTGTATTTACTCGAATTGTATTTAATATGTGGGTGATAGCGTCTCTTCAAATCGATGGAGCTGGTAAATGGGACTAAGCGTTTCAAAAAATAATTAGTAGACATTATCATGATACGTTCTTACAATGATTTTAGAAACAAATTTTCTCGTTTAGTATATACGATCAATTGCTCGGCAGCATAGATTTAGAGGCAAAATTCAACTCTATTTTTCTTATCGTGTTAGTCCGATTTACGGACAATCTTCTCATACTGTCAATAAGCAGCTGAAAATTTATTAATACCCAGGTGAGAGAAAACGGCCCGTAAACGGCCTGAAACGGCATAAAAACGATGTAAAACGTTAAAAAACGGCGCCGTTTTCCGTCAGCTCAGAAAACGAAGAGAATAGTGCTAAAAGCGATGGCCGTTTTCTAGCAAAAAAACGACCCGTAAAACAAGCTGACGGATTACGGCGAAATAGGGTGAAAATTAATGCCGTTTTATGTCATTTTATAGCCGTTTCAGGCCGTTTCCGATGGCCTTTCGGACGGCAGGATGATCCTCCTGGGTATTTAACAGACGGCTGTTGATCGCATGTATTTATTTTTTCTGTTAATATATCTACAAATAGCAATTGTAAAAGCTCATATGCATGAATAAAGTATTTATAACAACAACAAAGGATTTCATAGTTTAAAAAATTAAAATACATATAGAGGTTGCCCGACTAAGAAAACTAAATGAGCAATTTGTTGCTGAAAGGTTATTTAACATATGGCTAGAAGATTTACATGTAAAGGCAAAAAAAAACTCATAGGATTTGTGTAGGATGTTGAAAAACTAGCATGCTTCTATAGTCGAATTACATGATCTAGCTGACAGAAAAATATACTTATTAGAGGTTTTTAGAATCTTGGATAGTCGCACACAGGTTCTATGCGAAGATCCGAAGGTTGAGAGTGAAAGTATATGAAGACGGGTTTTCAAGAAAATCTCACAGAAAGAGTATGAAACTAAAAAAAGACCACCTTTTTCGCTAAGGACACTGAGATTTTTTCACTATTGGGGGACGAGGTACACTCCGTCCACTTGTGTAGGTGATAGGCTAGACTTTCTATCATATCAATTGAAATTACTAGGATAAATCTATATCCTCTTCCGTAGTCTAGTGTTTAACTCTAAATTTTTGAACGATGCTGTAATACATACTTCTTCTAGTTGACAACGATCGTATTCTATCAAACAGACGCAAGCCGCCAACTTGATTTAGTAGATGTCGTGCATAGAAACACTGCACGCTGTTTCTTTTCGTATTATTCATGAAAGATGTGAGGAGCTGAATTTAAAACTATGCTGCTGCTTGTAAAATCTATTCAGTTCTATCTATTGTTTTGACACAAATTTGTCAGTTTGAATGCACTCGCAGATCTATACAACAAACACTACTTCAGTGATGAAGTACTGAGAAAAGATATACAATTGAACTGATATTGTTGTTCAAAATCATAACTCATGATTTAAATCATATTTCTAAACAGATTCATTCGATTGAACAACCCTTCATAGCATAGTGGTTGTCAATGATTCTTTAGGAAATAAAATATTGAGGTTCTTCGATGTCTTTATTGAATAGCTTCCTGATTTTAGCCTGAATTAATAGTCCGGAAGAAAATGCTTCGACAAGAAGTCTTTGATATGTAAAAAATTACTCTGCATTGAGAAGGAGGCTGTAACCAGAGTGTTGTACTGAGCAATGGCAACTAAAACTATTCTGTTGGTTTCAAGTTCATAGACAAAAATATTTTTGAAATGGATAAATATATTGTATGTATTATAGTTCAATTGACATTATTAATATCTAAAGTGTTTTTTTTTCAAGGTCGACGAAAATCTAGGCTTAGATGCACTTGCTGAACGCATTGTGGTTCGGCAAAAAGATTCCAATAAAACTTATCTATTGTCAAAAGTAAGTTTTCTTTCATATTTGTTTTCCTCAAATTTATTCAATTGATAATTTCATTTTAGATGGAATTGATGGATATGGCAAAAACGGCTGTGGCATATCAAGAAGTAGAAATTTCGATTCATTCGTTTTTAGTTTTATATCCTTTGTTTTAGTATCTTCCTCTAATGAAATTATCCTATGAAAATGTCGCATCCTACTTTGATATATTTACATCAGTTGAACATAAAGTATGAATCAGTTTTTGTGTCAATGATTGCAAACGAGTTATCTTTAGATCAGTGCAACTTACATTAATCTTATATCTGAATATTTTCCAATGGGAAATCTTGATACTTATCTGCAAAGCATTCGAAATGAAAAACAATCACTCGATAATCAAGTAAAATAATGAAGATATATTACAAAAATTGTATAGTTTTTTTTTTCTAGTTGGTCGATACGTGGTTTGCACAAATTTTAGATGGATTAATGTTTCTATGGAATCAACATGTTGTTCATCGGTGAGATAAAATAGAAGATTTTTTGTTTCGACTTTTCTTTCGATTTTAAATAGAAATTTAAAACCGGATTGTATTTATTTACGCGGTGAACATAATGAACAAAATTGTTCATTAGTTATTAGTGATATCATTCCATCTTCGGTTGCCTATGATATTCGTATGCGAACACGATTACCTCGTCGTAAGTACTCATGTTTATCTAACGATAAACTCCTTTTTTTTACTCTCAATCATGGGATCTAGGCCTTCCATCTGATGAATTGAGTTGTATTCAATGTCATAGTACGAGAAATAAATTGCTGTATGCAGATTTCGTTTTTTGCCTTTTCATTGCCTCGAAGTTCAGGTGACAATTTAATCATTGAATATTTTCTAGGTGCACTTTCGTATACAGCACCGGAAATACTGGAATCAGAAAAATATACAAGTCAATCGGATATATATTCATTGGGTTGTGTGCTTTTGGATATGATTACTTGTGATACATTGACGGTAAGAATCCATTTAGAAAATATCCTCTAGTAATTATTCGTTTGACTAGGATGAAGAAACATTACAATTACGTATTTGTGCTCGTCACGATGCTAGTACCTTGTCACAAACTTTGCAAACTTTACAAAAAGTAAACAAAAGAAATGATTTATAGGAAATATTCATTGTTCTTTGATAATTAGGCACACGAAACAATACCAGGCTTGATCGGTCGAATGGTAGTTCCAAATACTGAAGAGCGTATGAAAAACGAGTAAGCGTTGAATTAAATCTATAGAAAATCTTGCAGAAACATCGAGATCACTATTGAATCTAATTTTATCATGCCCAGCATAAATCATCAGTCGTTTATAATTCAATTTTCTTCTTACATAGCGATTTTCTACACGATGAATATGTAATTGAATGTATGCATAATATCGATTCAAGTCAAATGAAATATCCATCTCGAAGTGATAAAAAATGGAGTCGTAATGGTATTTATTCCTTTATTTTTATTTAAAAATCTTTACCCTAAATATTCTAATTTCTTAGATTTAGCAACTAACGAAAAGATAGAATATTATCTCGAATATTTAAAACAACATCGTAATGCTGAAATTCGTGTTGAAAATGCAGTTCAACTATGTAATCAATCAAAATCCGTAAATCTATTGCTTTCTAAAGTAAAACAAATCGAAAAAAAACGCATCTTCATGATAGATTGATTTATCAATATTGACAATATGTTTTCAAAAAGATCTAATCCCTATTGTTGAACATTTTCTATCGAATGCAACTATAATTCAAGCTACACTCGAACTCCTAGCTAAAATAATACAAAGTGATCTGATACTTACATCGCAAGTTGTCTCGTTTGTTACAAAACTGATGCCTGTATGTTTATTGACTTTAATTTTTATGTACAATCATGTTTCTCTGTTGGATGGATATAGCCATATGAAAACAATGAAGAGTTGACTAAAAAAATAGGTGATATTCTCATAGCTCTTGCAACACAAAGTAAATTTATATTTCTATCGATTAATTCTATGTAAATTTTATTTAAAAATAATTTAGATACAAAACTGTTGACCTATGCACAAATAGCTGCAAATTTAGTTCGAATTATGACTAAATATGAAAATAATGCTGATATCAGTGCAAGATGTTGTACACTTATTTGGCTTATGGCAAAAGACGCAATGAGTTAGTAACCTAATTCTCAATCTATTTTTGTTTTGCAAAAGAATACGATCGAAATATCTTTGAGATATATCAATACAGATTGAAATCCTATCTTTTTGATTATATTAATATAGAACTTTTATTTTATAAAAATTATTTGACCTAATCTTGCAAGCAACAAACGTTTAACATGATTTATATTCTTTGTCAAATTTAGCTAAGGAACTTCGTGATAATCAAGCATCTATCTTTGGCAGTTTCCTAAATATTCTTCAAAATCATCCAAATAATAGTGATCTCTTTACTAAAGTGTGCTTTGCATTCTTACCGTTCATTTTTGAAAGTATGCTATTTTGTGTTCCGCCAATAACATTTCAAGAATTAAATCTCTGTCGCGTACTTTAGAGCCAACCGTTGATTATTTAGTACAATTTAATCTTGTACGTTATTTTACTATTGGTTTACAAACGCATACTAACGATCAACAGGCGATCAAAGCTGGTTTGTTTATATGGATTTTAATAAGAAAGATGAACTCTTTATGTTCTGTTGTCTTTTTTGAATCTCTAGCACTTGCTGTTTTATCCGAACTATTTAAACGAGATGGTATATATTATAAATAATTTAAAGCAAAGAAAGAATTCAATTTTTCTCGTTTTAGAGCGTTGTGTGATGCGTTTTATTTGTAGTCGTTCCAATGATGGTACTATTCTCGAATCGATGGAAATTCTTAGTAAAATATTTGACCATTTTAAAAATCATGTTGATGTAGCACGAGGAATAATGACATTATTACAATCAATGTCATCTTATGGTTAGAAAAATGATGTTTTATGGACAGTAGAATTCATTTTTGTTTATAATTTAATTATTTAGATGATGCTATTAACGAAATGATATCAACTAAAATGGATGAAAATCTACTTTACGAAATCAAACGTTATCATTCGGATAATGAAGTAAGTTATTTGATTAGATTTAATTTTATAATATCTATTTTTTTTTCTCAAAGGATATTTCACGAATTAGTGAACATATTATGACACGCATTCGACAGCGAAATTTTATTTAATAAAAATCTTTATTTTTATTGTAAAAAATAACATTTACAATATAGAATATTTTTTTCTTCTGAGAACATATTAAAAGGCATAAATGATTTTACATGAAAATATTCATAAATATCCTTTTTCCTCTATAAAATAAAATACGACATGTCTCAAACAGAGATTTCATTTAATAAAACGTTTCGGTAACAATGGTTTATTATGATTCAATGCTAAATCATGTGGAATCTCGCCGTTGGTTGCTAGTGGTTCAAGTTTTGATGGCCGTGGTGATTGAGATTTTATGCGAGATGAAGATGAGGCGTCAGAATTACGAGCAACCTAAAATACGTGAAATTCTCAAAATAACATTTCAATAGATTGAGTTTAGTCAATTTCTATGAAAAGCTCACTATAATTACTTAAACAAAGCGATAAATATAGAATCTGTGTCCTATGCTAACCATCAGAATAACGAATTTGTTCGTATTTTATTCTTTGCAAATCAAAATATGAAATGAAAAACTTACAAATTTTGTATTATAAGACAAAGGATTCATTACACCGATATTGGAAGATGGAGCATTTGTAAAAACTTTATTGAAATTTGTTTCTCTATTCATTAATTCCATTTTAAGATATTTCTTCTCATCCTAAATAAACAGTCAATGAATTCCTGATAAATAAAAATGACAATGAAAATAATCACATGAATCTTTTTTAATTGTTCTTGATAAGAAGCAATTGTTTGTTGGAGTGTAGCTATTAAATCTAAATCTTCTGTTCTTGATTCACGATTACGATATCGTTCATCAGCTTGATCAAGTCTATTGTAGGAGGGAAAAAGGAAAATCATTTATTTTTACAAGCAAAAATATTTCTATTAATTCACTTTAATTGAAGTTCACCAATTCGTTGTTTAAGTAAGTCATGTGCTTTTGAAAATTCGTCTATTAATTGTTTTTGTTCATTTTCATGGGCTCGTGTAAGATCACGAATTTTTTCTTCGTTCTCACTACGTAGTCTATCATCACGATGTCTAAAAAATACATAATTAAAATCGAGTCAATACATTTGGCTTTATAATTTGTTTTACTTGATCTCTTTTTGTGTTTCATTCCGAACACGTTGTAATTCTTTACTACGTAGTTCAACATCAGAACGTAATTGTTCAATTTGATCTTGCAGATCGTTTAAATCTCTTAGACAATGATCAATACGTGATTGTTTTATATTAAGATCACTTGTAAGATCTTCAATGCGTAAGTCAGCTTCACGTTCCTAAATTTAAATGTTACGATACAACCAGAAGAAGAAACCATGGTTTAACAAACTTTTATTTTATTTATTTCAAGAGCACGATCTAATTGAAGACGAATTGCAGCTAATTCTTTTCCATGAGCTCGTTCTTTTTCTTCTAACTCGTTTGAATGTGTTCGAGATATTTCTTTTCGTAATTGTTCTAAACGTAGAAAATTTTGTCAATTCTAAATGAAATTTGATTAGCCTTGATTATAGTTGTCTAGTGGCGACGTGATAGGTTAGTAATAATCCTTTGCATTTAGAGAAAGAGCACTTCTTTCATATGCACTTTACGAAAGAGTTTGTCGATATTTTTTTAGTGAGTCACTCTTTCGAAGAAGATATACTTATCTTTTATTTCACTTGTAAATAGCGCTTCAAATATTTTTATTGTATCACTGAAAGGTGACTTCAATTTGCTGTGTAATGACATGTCGAATATATTAGGAGAGCATTCACATAAATATTTAATGTACTATATGACTGTAATCATGAAATCTTTGGTTGGAACATAATAATTCAATGGAGACAATTTTAAAGTAAGTCATGAAAATTGCTTGTATGCATTAGCTGAGATATCTTCGAGTCTGAGCAAAGATTCTATGTAGAGGAACGTCTTTCTTATCTAGGACCTTGTGATACCAACGATATTTTTTCTTTCAATTCTTGATTAGAATAAAAGTCATTCTTCTAATTTTTTTTAACAAAAGATCAATCCTTGTGTTTGATTTCTATGTATCTTTCTGTCGTTACCTATATTTGATTGTTGTTGAATGGTTTGTTTTTCGATTTCTAATGCTAATGCTCGTTCATGATCAGCACGAACTGCTTCTAAATGAGTATTATAAGCAAGCTGCTGACCACGTATATCTTCCATTTGTCGAGATTTTAATTCATTCATTTGATTCTATAAATATCATATTTTACTGAAATGAGTTTAACACTAGTAATTAGAAACAAAAATCCTTACAATATGTTCTTTTCCTAATTGTAATTTTTGTTGAAGTAAATCTTCTTGATTTTTACCCTCCAGCCGTTGAATTTGTGTTGTTAAATCTTGAATGCGCATTTGAAATTCATTAATTGTACGACGTTTATCTTCATTAGCATTTTGCAGTGCCATTAAACTTTCTTCTTTAGATTTTTGTTGTATAGTGGCAAGTTGACTTTGTACTTTTTGTAACTAAATTATGTGTTTTCGACATAGAATATTGCGATAAGAAAAACTCTGAAAACTTTTATAGAAAAAATATACTTAAGATGATGGGTGCAGTGACCATAGGTGTACAAAAAACAGAACACAGAAAAAAAGAGCGAGTCAAGAACTTTTTGAATGGTTAATTTGACAACAGGGAATATTTCACTAACAGAAACTGGTTCAGTTTAAATAATCTTCTCAATATCTATAGGAAGTAAAGCAAGCTTAGTCATTGTTGAATATCGCTAATGTAGGATAATGTCACTTGTCTGCACCTAGCATTTAGTTGTTGCAAGCCGAAAAAGTCGACTTCCCCGGAGAATGAATCCTAGTCTAGGATCTGATGAGTTCCGATCGGTTCCTATTAGAATCTGACAGAGCTCTTCGGAAGGCGCAAGCAAACTATCGGATTATCGTTGGATTTCTGGTTCCGGAATCGATATCGGACCCTAGTAACGGAAACTGATGAAATCCGACATCAATCGGAACCGGAATGCTTCGGATTTCATTGGTTCCGACAATCGGATATCATTGGAAATACGACTGTCGGATCCGACATTGATTCCTCAACCAGGAATCCAACGGGATTCCGTCGGATGGTAGGACCCCATAGAATCCGATGGGATTCGGTATCGGATTGATCCACCTGGGTTACAATCCCACTGACTTTTCGAACGGCATCAAAATCAACTTTGAATATTATCAGCTGTTTTTTTATCGAGATAAATTGAATTTTTATAAAAAGAAGAATCTGCTTACTTGTTGTTCGAGTTGATCAATTTGATTTTGTGCCGCCGTTAATAGTTTATCTTTTTGTCTTTGTAATTCATCAATTGCTTTTGATCTTTCTTCATCTTTTTGTTGAGTAAGTTCTCTTCGAATTTTTTCATAGTCAGATCTACACAAAACAAAATTGAATCCGCTTAAAATGAAACAATTCTAGCCTCGTTTCGATCGCTTACTTGAATTTTTTCGACCATTTATCATTTAATTCTGATGTTAACTTTTCTAGTCTATCTTTTAGTTCAGCTGCTGAATTGATTTCTAAATCATGACATTGCTGTTTTAAATCACTAGATTCAACCTATAGAAAAGAAAAAAAAAACATTCTCGTTTTGAAATATACTTATAATATTAAAAATATCAAGACTTTAAATTGTTCAATAGTTTTTAATTGTTGTTCGACATCCAACTGAAGTTGTTCAATTTGCTTTTTAAATTCATAATTCAATGATTGAGCGTCGTGGAATTGTTTTTGAATAATTGAATATTCATTTTCATTATCGTTCAATTGTTGTTTTAATTCATCGATCTAAATAATGAGATAAATACTAAAAATTCAACGAAGGAACAATTGCTACTTGTTTAGTATAATTTTCTTTTAATTGATTTAATTGTTGGTTGACTTCTTTATGTTCAGTCTTACTTAAATTAACTTCATTTGTCCATTGGGCAAGAAGATTTGTTTTTTCTGTTTCAAATTCTTGACGAAGTTCCTAGAAATTGCAGAATAAACACAGAAATAAACCATACAGACAATGATAAACGGGAAGTCTAACTTTTTCTCTGAGTTGTAATTTTGTACGTGCTCGCGTTTGCTCATCACTTGATAATTGTTGATAATGTTCAGTTAATCGATCAAGTTCATGTTGCATTTCTTCTTTACATAATGTAACTTGATTTTCATAAGTTTCACGTAGATCGGTTAATTCCCGATCATATTTCAACATAATTTGTTGTTTTTCAACTGATAATTGATGAATTGTCTATAAATGAGAAGAAAAATTAATTTGAAATGAGAAAAAAAGCGTTGAAAAATACTTTATCTAATTCATGAATACGTCGTTCGAGATAATTTGTTGTTGATTCGGAATGAGACAATTGAGCATGTTTATCTTCTTCGATTTGTTGTAAACGTTGTTTTGTTAATTCTAATTCTTTACGACTATTTGTTAACTCATCTTCTAATTGTCGACTAGCAGAATCTTTATCTTTGATTAGTTCTATAATTGTAAACAAATTTATGTTTCTTAGATAAGAATACTAGAAAACCGTGGACATTTAAAAATCTTTTCAATATCGACAACATAGTATTTGTTGCAAAATCTCCCAAAAAATAGTCGTATCTCTATAAGCAACACATCTTCTGATTGAGATTTGATTACAAGATACTAATATAGCAGAACGAGAATAGGTCGCCTATCTTTTTTGATGTTATGCAACGAATTGAGACTCGTTTTTACTTAAAGACATCATATTACAACTGAAAATGAGTGACTTTTTGAGAGCATAGAAACATTGAAATGTATTAAATTAAAACATTTGAATGGTACGCTTGTCTTTTGACATGACGGAGAGATGTGTGTTATGCAAGCAGTAAGCTGTCTTGACATTCTTGTTATTGAAATCATAAACTATTAAATGTTCATGTAAATGTTTCAAAACAAACTTTGTCAAAGTACGATTACAAAATCAGAGAAATTTTATCAGATATGAAGAATGTTTGTGTAGAAAATTCACGAAAAATAGTTCATCAACTCTGTATCTGAGGAGACTTATTTTCAGATGTTTAGCTTGTATTAATTGTGGAAGAGATGTCGAGTCGTTAAATCTATGATTTATACTAATAAGCAGCTGCAAGATAAAGACATTATCCCACTTTGTTTTCGGGGAGATACAGAATACTCGATAATTTATGATTTCCTTCTTGTAATTTAGCGTTCGGAAACGTCCATTACTATTCATCATCATCATCATCATCATTTTCAGCAACTAAATTTCTTACTTAATTTATCTTCGAGTTCATTAGCTTGTCGATTAAATCGTTCTTTGACTGCGGTCATTTCACGATTAGTTTTATCTAATTTCTTTTTTAATTCGTCATATTCATTACGTTGTTTCATTAACTAAATAGTTAATTAAATAATTAATCACATATTTTTTTTTTTAATTTACCTGTTGATTAAGTTCACTCATATCATTAGAATTCGCATTAAAAATTAATTTATACTGTTCAAAATCACTTTGTAACTTTTGATATTCATTGTTTTTTACATCGAATTGATTTTTCTGTTCATCAAATTCCAATTGAGATTTAAGTTTAATTTGTTCCATTTGATCTTGAAGCATTTGAATTTGTTTTTCTAAATGAGTCTTTTCCTTTTGATATTCTTGTCCTAATTCAGCTTGTGTCATTTGTTGATTTTTTTGTTTCATTAATAGATCATTATGTTCACGTTTTAAATCTTCAATTGTTTGTAAATAAAATTTTGTTTGTGCTTCTGCTTCAATATCAAATAATTGTTTTAATTCAGATTTTAAATTCGAAATTTCTAATTCATGTCCTTCACGAATTTTTTCCAATGTTTGTTTTTGTTCTTTATTCATAGTCGATAAACGTTCATCATACGATTGTTTTATTTCATTGATATTTTGTTTCATATTAGAAATTTTCTGACGAAAATCTTCAGCTATTTCATGTTCATGTTCCATAGCTGTTTGTTGAACACGTAAAATTTCATTAGCTTGATTTTGTCTATGAGATATATCAATATAGAATTGAATTTGTTTCTTTTTAGAAAATCATTTTGAACAAGTTTACCGTTCGCTTTCGAGCATTTGAATTTTATTTTCAAATAGAGACGTTTGGGTATTTTTAATTGATGAAAGTTTTTCAACACGATGAAGTAAATCATCGATTCTAGATGATGCATTATTTGCTAAACTAGATTTTTCCTGTTCAAATGATTGTTTTAAATTAGCAACTATTGCGTCGTGTTCATCGGCTTTTGTATTTAATGCATAAATAACCTAAAAATGTTGAAGTTATGTTAATTAACCTATTAAAAAGGTAAATTAGTTAATTATCATGCTTTAGGTTTTGCTTTTTGACTCTATTATCTACTCAGTTGATATTCATATCGATGATTAACATATGAAAATCGTTACAATTATGCAAATAAATTACTTTAATCTTCATAAATGTGAATTATTGATAAGTTGAGAATTAAATAGTTATTAATATATATTTATGAATAATTAAGTAATCATAAACAAACCCAATTATCTTTGGGAAAAAAATAATGCCAAATAGTATTTCATCGATTAACAATTTCCTTATGTCAATAGCTCGTTTTATTTCAAGAAATATTTGCACTTAATGCTGCTACTACTCTACTATTAATCCCATACGACATCTTTTCGAAACGAAATTTATACAGGTGTATTTTAATTGTGAAATTATACACTTGAAAACTGTTCACTAGACGATTATACCCTACAACGAATTAAGTAGAAAAAGAAAACGACTGAATGGTTTTTTCGCTATATGTCCAGCTGCGTCACACACCGACCATTTTTAATAGGTTAAATGTTATTGTTTGCACTCTATCCTTGATTGAAGCATCTGTTATAGTAGAATGATCCTTTTGTATATTAGAAAAACACGCACAGACACACCGACAAATGTCAGTTAATCTATACATAACTTGAGAAAAATAATTATTTACGATAGTTTTTATATAATTTAGCTTATTTCTATGAGCATTATTATCCTCAAGTCAATATTTAATGAGAACCATTATGGATCTTCATTTCAAAATGGAAACATCAATTAGACTTGACTGATTCTACTAGTACATGAATACGTAAACGCTTGCTTTTTTTGTCCGATTGTTTATACTACAAAGATATTAATTGACTTTCTTTTTGTTTCCTTCTAGCTCTGGATGCATTTATGCAAGGACATGAATTGTCTGTATTAAATCTTTCTTTTTTCAAGTCTTGCTATATTTTCAGTATCTCTTGAAAATTGATTTATACGATTATCTAAAAATCAACAATTATCATAGTTACTGTCAGTAAGGTTATTTTCTGATTACGTTCTCTTGCTATCGACTAATTACGTGTATGTCGAGAAGTGGGAAGTCGGGAACTACTATGACGACGAACTGTCAAAGATTGACGATAAAATGATGTTTGCAATGACCAAATAAACAGAACCATCGTATACTGAAAAAAAAACACACCCGAGAAAAAGAATCCAGTATACATTAGTTGTCAATGTTGTTTGGATAAAAAGTAATAATATTTTTTTGTTTGTCTTTACTAACTTCAGTAAAACATATCGGCATATGAAAAAAGGGCACCGTCTTCTTTATTCAAGTGTGATTAGAATGCTTGAGAAGGCCAAGCTAAACGATATACAATAAGAGGAAAAAAAAGAGCAATTCCTTCTATTGACATATAATATTTACTTTCATCGATATGGACACAGAGTATCTTTTTATTATTTTTCCTTTTTTTCTCGTTTTTATTCATCATGATTTCTTTCCTAGATTATTGTTCATGATCACTTTTGTAGAAAAAAAAACGAAGAATCGAAGAGAACACACGTATGCACAGTGTATAACGGACTGCATACCAAACCGCAATGTCTGTACATATAGAACATAAAACTATTGCCACACTGCATGCACGCACAAGGTTTCAACATTTCTTTTACTTGTTCGTTACGCGTTCGATTGCTTTTTTTCTTCTTTCTCTCTCTCTTTCCGTGTATATGTTACGCTTTTCTATAGTCTTTTCTTTTCTTCTTCTCCTTCTTCTTCTTCTTCTTTACGTATTACACACGAGACGTGCTGTAACCATTTTTTTGTCGCGCACTTTATGCGTAGCCACTCTTGCCAGTAAATGATTTGTACACAATCTGACGCTGTAACATATATTCGAAAAAAACAAAAAAAAAAGAAAAACTCCAAACCGTACGTCATGCATGTTTAAATCACATACAGCTTATTATTTTTATTGACGTGTGTGCATAAAAAAGAATATAATACATGTAGACAGTTTCTTTCCGTAGATATTTTTACTCTAGCGCAAACGCAAATAACAGAAATCCGAAAGAAGAAAAATATATTTTTAGATTATTACTGTTATTTTTTTAACAAAATGGGTAATAAAGCGGGTGGCAAAGGAAAAAAAGATCCAGCGGTACTGACTGACGAAGATCTAAAAAACTTAAAAATAAATACACAATATACAGACGAAGAAATTCAAGCATGGCATGCAGGCTTTCTTAAAGATTGTCCATCTGGTAAATTAGATAAAAAACAATTTCTTAATGTTTATAAGGTATGCTATTTATTTACATGAAACGTTTTCATTTTATTTTCTTGTTTTAGAAATTTTATCCAGAAGGCAAAGCTGACAAATATTGTAATTTTGTATTTACAGCATTTGATACAGACAATAATAATTGGATTGATTTTACTGAATTCTTGTAAGAAAAAAAAACGACAAACGCTGATTTATTCGTTTTAATTATCATGAATTTCCTTTTTGTTTTATTTCTATTAAGATTAGCTGTTGGTGTATCTCAACATGGAAACCTCGAAGATAAACTAAGGATGGCTTTTGATATCTATGGTAGACTTATTAGTTTGTTTTAAGTTTTTAAATTATAATTTTCTTTACTCAATTTAGATCAAAATAAAGATGGAGAAATAAATCGTAAAGACATGATCAAAATAATCGAAGCTATGTATGATTTAGCCAATGAAGAAGATCGTAGTGGGGAAAAAGCACCTGATCAACGAGTTGATCTTATCATGAAACGTTTAAATAAAGCTAAAACTGGTAAATAGTTCAGCCTATATATTTAACTATATTTTTGTATTCTATCTTTAGATGTTGTTCGTCGTAATGAATTTATAAAAGGATGTGTTCAAGACGAACTTTTACGCAAAATTCTCGCACCTAATACAGCTGCTGTCTCAGACAGGCAAGCATCAAATATAGCAACTACGACTAGTGCTCCGAAGCATACGACGACATCGATTAATGAAACGGGAGCAGCCGTTTAAAACGTTTACAGTACATAAACACTTCTTTTTCAAGCTTTGTTTTTACTACACAATGTATATGTTTGTTGAAGACGTGGTGCTCTTTTTTTTTCACTTATTTGCAAATAATAGATAAGAAAAGATATAAATAAAAGTCTTCCTTTCAAAAAACTCACTTTCGTCAATTGAGCAATCTTTTTTGCCATTTTAACATGCATCTCTTGTGTCAACGTTGTGTCTTCGTCCATATTTTGAATTGTTGTTGATGATGGACCTTGTTGTTGATGAAAAAATGAAGTCGAAGATGTATTTTGTGCATGAGGATTTTTTGTAAACATTTTAGTACTAGCCATGATTCGATTTATCTGAAAAAATGTTGACAGATAAACACATGATTTACTAAATCAATCAATAGGTGAGGAGAAGCCATTGAATGGGTATTTTTAGAATAGTGTTGCGTAGTTTCCAAGGAATATTGAGCTAATTATTAACTAGAAAAATGTGCCAATATCAGTAAATCATGAAAGTGTATTTTAGATAAAAATGATAAGAAATATTTTGTAGTTTAAATTATTGTTATATTTCACGAATTGATGACGCGCGACATCTAACACATAGATGCCATATAGATGCAGTATTCTTCTATGTAGATTGTCTCGTTCTAAAATTTGAGAAGTGAATTGAATACAATGCAAAATTGATTTTGTGATTTTCTTCAAATATCTAATTTTATCAAACTCTAAGATTTCACTTTCGACTAGTTCATATGCTATACACGTATCTTTACATCGATAATTCTGTTTTGTATGTTAGGCAATGTAAAATAATACTTCGAACAAGATTACTTCTGATGAAGGCTATGCCAATAATCTGGTAAGGTTTCTGTTCAAATTTGTAGAAGGACGATTTTGACAGAGAGTTCTATATATTTTTTCAATCAGAATCACTTTCAGTATAATTTTGTTTGTTAAATAGTAACATATATATTTCCTTTACGTCCACGCAATTTATAATGAGAGTACTACTAAAAACCATTTTTATGAAAATATTAAGTGAAAACGTAAAAAATCAAATAATCTCTATTGCATAGAAATTAACTTTGAGAACGTTTTTTTTTTTAGATATTCTGTTGGTAACTGATCTAACATCGACTCAATCCACAGAACAACCTGTCGAGAGAATCTTAGCGTCAATTTAAAAAATGTTATTACTCGAAAGTCAGCTTTCTATAATATTGTCATAGTCGAAACTATTCGAAAGTTTCTTTCAGATAGCAGAATATTTATTCAAAATTCTCTACAATGTTATACAAAAGAGCTAGAGATCATAGTTTACTGTTTGTAATATCTATAAAAAGCATGAGTGTTTTCTATCATTTGCTTAGAGATCTTGACTAATAGTAGTTTCTGTTTTCGCATAATGATAAAAGCCATAATCATCGCCAATCTAAGTCAATATTTTTAATCGTTGCTGGAAGAGACTATGTTGCCACGGAATCTTCTGCGGAATGTAGAATTTCGGTCAGCTATCACTACTGTATCTAATATTCTAGTTTAACGCGCAAAGGAAACATTTTTAGTTAACTATTGTTGACTCGGTAACAGTGTAGAACGTCCTTGCAAAAATGTCCTTTACGAAATGTCTTCGGGATTTGGTTCCTGGAAAATAGTCCTTTAAGCAAAATGTTCTCGGAAAATGGTCCTTTCTGATATAGTCCTTCGAAAAAAAGTGTCCTCCATGATCAAAATGTCCTTTCAGTAAAATACAAGCAATGGTAGGCGATAATGTTCGAAATGTACATGTAATAGATCTCACAGTGTAATCTTGGTATTTTTGAACCGATCATAGAATTCTTTGATTCGTTGTTCAGAAATTCTGGACTTTGATCGTTGTGTGTGAGGGTATGGCTGCTCAAGTTTTAAAATCTTGCGTAAGATCTTGAACACCAGATAAGATAATACAAAAAAATCGTTGTTTGTAGAATCTTTCATCAGTTCGTACCATCAGATTCTTGAAAGATCTTGCTGTATTGTAAGATATGACTACAAGATTTCAGAAAATCTTATGCAATATTAAGATCTTTCACGAATATTATGGTACTTGCCGATCTAAGATTTCTGAGACGACGATTTTTTGTTTGATCTTACAAGATCAGATTCAGAATCTTGACAGGTCTTAGTATATGATTGATCGCCTGGGTGTGAGGTGTGAATACGAGATGTGGGTGTGCGATGTAACTGCGAACAAGAATATAGTAATATCAGACCCACACCCACATCCCACACTCATCCTTCGCGATGAATAGGGATACGATACACCAATTTCAATTCTGAGAAATTTCAATTTTTAGAGTTGGTCGAAATTGATTGGAATAGGAATTGGTGTATCGTGAACGGCGAAGGACATTTTCATACAAAGGACCATTTTCCAAGGACATCTTTCACGATGGACATTTATGCTGCAGGACATTTTTTCTGAGGACCAAATCCCCGGGACATTTCGTAAAGGACATTTTTACAAGGACATTCTAACCTGTATTCGTTGACTCAATGACATCGTAATAATGTCTTGTCTCTAAAACATTTGGTTTTGTCAAAAGTAGTAAAATTCTTCTTCTAATTGATATAAAATATTCTCAGAAATATTTTTGTTAAAAACTATTTTCAAATGTAATCTATTTTTAGTTATGCTCTAACGATTTACCCTACAAATGTCGAAAGGTAAAAATGTCGAAAGAAAAACGTCGAAAGTAAAATGTCGAAAGATAAAAACGTCGAAAGATAAAAATATCGAACGATAAAAATGTCGAGAGTAAAAATGTCGATCGATACAAATGTCGAAAGTAAAAATGCCGAAATAGAAAGATGTCGAATGAAAAAATATCGACATTTTAGAATGTCGAAAAATACAAAATATTTATAAAAATTATCGAATTATATTTTGGGGTGTGGGTGTGGGTTTGGGTGTAAGATGTCGATCCGCAATTATGCCGACATCGCACTCACACCCCCACCCACACACCTACACCCACCCACACCCACACCCACACCCAAAATCGAATAAATACTCTTCATGATCGATACGATAATGGTGTTATTGACTCATCAGATCTTTTTACTGGTCTGTCAATGCTCATTGGCAAGAAGAAAAAATAAATATGAAGCACAAACATTTTTATTCGAGTCGTTGATTTAGGGATTTGCCGTTTTTCACTTTTACTTCGTGTTAAAAAGTTTTTATCAGTAAAAGTTCTACATGAAATAAACATATTATATCTTTTCTCGTCTACTGCTAAATAATGTTTCCTACTGAAAAATTTGAGCCAGTAGACGTTTTTAACTTTCGATCTTTTTCATTTCGTCATATTTATCTTTCGACATTTTGATTTTCGACATTTATATCCATCGACATGTTGACTTTCGATATTTTTATCTTTCGATATTTTTATCTGTCGACGTTTTAACCACATTTTTTTCGACATTTTTACCTTTCGACATTTTGATTTTTGACATTTGTAGGGTTTACCGCTCTAACCCATACCTACTACGAGTTATTTAGAAAAATAGAGTTTACCTGCAGTGAATATTAATTTATACTTGACTTGGCTACTGAAGAATCACTCGAAGCTTTTGTTTCTTCTGTAAACAAAATAGATTTATGTTTACATTACGTCATACTTGACACTTGACAAAAGTTTATAAAGAAAAATTTGTTAGAGTGATGTTCAATTCAACATATTTGCATATTTTATATACATCATTCTAGTTTTGAAATATAGATATATTTAGAAAACACGCGATAGAGTATTATATATTCATTAATTTACAGTTAAATTCATGAAAAACTGAATTTAATCGAATGAATTATTAATGAAATGAATTATGACTTAGGAATGAATATAAAAAAATGGGAGATAAAAAGCATTTGAAAAAATTAATTTCAATAATGGTATTCTCTACAAGAAGCTTATCATTTGATATATCTGTAAATGATAAGATAATTGATGATATTGTCTATAATCGTATTAAACTTTCTTTCATGATTGGAAATAATGTAGAAAGAAAGAATTTGACATATTGAATTACGATCTATAATAATACTTGATCTCATTCGGGCATGCCTTTCTATCGTACTCAAAGATGAATTGATAGCTCAGTATCGATACCGATTGAGTAAAATGGATAAAATTTGTAAGCGAATCACCACGAGGATATGAACGCAGTTCGGTACATATTCACGAATACAACTACACGATACGATGAAGTCATGAAAGAAAAATGACTAACAAGAAGAACTAGGTATACCGTAAAATGTAATATGATTGGTGTAAATGAGAAAGGATCATCTGCATAGATAGAATATATTGCATGTAGCGTGTGAATGTAGTTTATCTTAACTATTGTTTCTAGGGTTCTCTGTTGATGAGTTGTGAGAAGCAAGAAAAAGTTCTACAAAGGTTCAACTAAACGAGTAAGTGGCAGTTTGGCTCGTCACGCCATATTTACGTAGACAAATGAAGATACAAGATTCCTCAAAATTATTAATACAATTGTTTTTTCGAATGGATGGAAAAAGGCAGAAAGGAAAAATGTCGAAAGGGAAAAATATCGAAAATAAAAATGTCGAAAACAAGAATATGAACATGCAAGATTGAATTGAGGGTGAGGGAGACTTGTACTTCAATTTACTCTCGTTTTCAGCATTTCTATCCATCTGCATTTGTATCAATTTTGTTTTCGATAATTTTATTTTCGACATTTTTCCCTTTCGATATTTTGCCTTTTTCCATCATACCGTTTTTTCATGATCTGCCTAGGTTGTAGTCTTTTTTTGCTAAACTTTAATGAGAAAAATGAGATCTTTTAAGCTAGTTATGCCAAAACAAATCAATTAATGCTTAAGTTTTTTGTTTACTTAGGCATCCCGCTGTCACGAGCAAAAAAGCTCAATTTCTTGCATCCTAATGGAAAGAAGTAATTACCATTCTATCAAAAGTAAAATCGAATAAATGTTAATATTCTAATTATTTTAGTTTGATGTGAAAATATTGAATTTTTCACCTTGAATTAACGAAATTTAATTAAAAACAGAAGTACACAAGTTCTTCAACAATACAATCGCAATGGTTGACATAGAATTTGATCCAAGAGATACTTCAGCAGTAGATGTTGCTTTCGCCAAAGTCATTAACTTAGATGAGAAAGAAAATTGTTCAAGCCTACATAAAGAACAAAAGTTCATATTTATACCCAAAATATTTAAATCAAACAAGTAACAACGACGAAAATTTACCAACACAAGCAGCATTTAAGTAAGTTTAGCTTATACATGACAGATCAAAGTGAGACATAATTTAGCAAATAAAATTGCATCAATTTCCTTGCATGCCGAAAATGATATTACGGAAGTCGAAAATAAAATTGAGGTACATGTTGCCACCATCAAAATCGAACAATTACAGAAGAAGCTTAAATGGTAAACTCGCAAAAGAAATATACGACTGACCTAAAACAAACTTCGATTAATGTTACGATACATTTCTCTTTTATAGATAAAAGCTTTGGCGCTGCATTTGACTCGCGCTTATCGTTTTTATTTCGTCAACGACAATAAACGATTAATGCCTGTATAATTGCTTGAAAACTATCATTCAACTCTTGTTCTGTTTATTTATCTTGTCCGTGAATTCGAGAATCTCGCAAATACTGACAGTGAGTATTGATCTAAAGCTCTAACTTAATTAGTTCATGTTTCTTTTTTGACGTTATTCGAATGACAACTGCATTCAAATAGGACTAGCCATTTTCGATGAGATCTGGAGTATAATTGTTGATCTCTACGAATATAAGAGATTTCATCGTTTCGAAAATTTGACAAATGTCTTCAATCCGTATTAAATTAGAATAAAATCTTTCAAGTCTTGTTGTTTTTGCGTTCAGCAATTTTTTTTCATTACTAAGGAACTTTGGATGAAAGTTTACTATCTTTTGTTCTAAATTGCTTGAGTGAAATCTATCCATTGATTTGCGATCATTCGATCAAAGAACAGGACTGCAACGTCTTGATAGAGATCAGAGACGGAACCACTGAAAATTCCCGGTGTCACAATAATTGATTATGGCAAACAATAATGTTCAGACAAATAAAAATTTAATATGGATAAAGATCCAGTAATTTATTTAATAACAACTAGATATGAAGAGAGACCTTAATATACAAGTAAATAGGATATATTGGAAGAAAAGAAAAGTTAGAGTGAATGTAAAGTATGGTTAAGTTAAAAGAACATATTGAATGTATTTGATATAAAAGAATATATCTCAAGAGGTGAGGGAGAGAACCAAGCAAGAATACACTCCTCACACCACTTCAATCCAATCACAATAGAATTCTAAACAGAATTCCATTCTATCCAGAGGTGAGCACAGGACAGGACTGCCCTGCTGTCCTGTCCTGTCCTGCCCTGTCCTGCCCTGTCCTGCAGGACAAGAGTAGAGTTTTGTCCTGTCCTGCCGCCCGCCAGGACAGACCAGGATAGCAGGACAAATCAGGACAGGACGAGTTTATATTT
>OENM01001959.1:12434-23889 GCA_900239745.1 Rotaria magnacalcarata | reverse complement strand
TACATCAGAGACAGCATCGCATAACATTAAGAAAAAAGTAAGGGTTTTAACAATCGATAAGAAAGATCTTGATGATAATCGATAATACAATTTTTAGCAATAATCAATACGAAAGATCTAAATAATAATAATAAAGAACGAATTTTTGACCACAATCAATGAACGAATTCCCTAGTCAACTTTCCCTAAAAGAATCACCAGGGAGTCCCTAGGGATTTCGTTCTTTTGCGGGGACTCTCCGGGGAGTTTTCTGGTCAAAATGGACGAAATTTCTAATTACTAATAAATTCTTCTTAATTTTTTAAAATTTAAAAAAATTGAAAAGTTTTTTTTTTATTTTAAAAAATTTTATTAATTTTCCCCAGAGAAATCCCCGGGGAGTCGTCGGGGGAGAGTGAATTAGGGTTCTATTAATCAATAAGAAACTTGATGATAATCGATAGTAAAGCTTTTAAGAATCGATAAAAAAAGATCTATATAATAATCAATAAGAAAGGTTTTAACAATAATCAGTAATATTAAAAAAGACAGATAAATGAAAACACAAAGAGCGAATGGAGAAAGGAAACGAACTATGCAATTTGAACTGAACATTAGTCATCATTTGGATCAATCACAATGAATACAATACATTATTCTATACTTCATCTGATTATTAGCGCCAACTTCAATTAAAAAAACGTTTATATCGAAAATAAAATTATATATATAAAGAATAGAGACAGGCCAGGCGGCCTGGTGTTTTTAAGCTGCCTGCCTGCCTGGACGAGGGTTTGGCCTGGTCTGCCTGTGACAGGCCAGGCCTCAAGATCATGGCCTGTGCCTGTCACAGGCAGGCCAGGCAGGCCTAGCGGCCTGGTTGATGCTCTGGTTCACACTATGTATATATACACATAATTCAAACGTCAGCAATTCCTTTGAGCAATGCGGGTTTCAAATGAGAAAAATCAAAATCTCTCACAGGTTCTAAAATATTGATAATAAATGGATTAAGTTTCTCTTTACGGAAGCTATTATTCAATGGATCATCAAATTGTATTAGACATGCATTACTACATTGACTCAATAATTGAAACCAATCTGATAATAGATGAAGTCTAAAAAGAAATAGTCAATAATGATAAACAAAAGAATCTAACACATACTTGCAAGCTAAACAACGCCAACTTTGAAAGCGACCATCTTTACCAAATGTAGGAAGAGCTTTTTCAATTGATCGAACACCATTTATATAACAAATAATTATCTTTTCCGTTTTCGTATGCTACCATTGTGAACGACATGCATAATATTCATCACATACTTTAACTAAATGGAAATATATCAATGAAAAGGAAAAGTTAAGAATTAAATGCGTACGTAAAAACTTCTAAATATATCGTTTCCGCCCACCACCAAAAATGGAACATTACCAGTTGCTTTTCTAAGACCATAGGAGAGAGTCTTTTCTAATGCATTGACAAGACCATCGTCGCCCACATAATATTGGTGTTATCAATCCTCCCTAAATAATTATTTTTAGTCGAAGTTTTTTTTAAATTACTTTTTTTTCTGCATCATGGAAATATTTAACTAATTGATTAATAGATCGACACAACAATTCATAAATATCACCAGCAAGTTGAGTTGATTGAGTTTCTAAATATTAAACAGAATCAAATGAAACATCATCGATTAGACAAAAGAAAAATATCGATTGCTAGACCAATAGCAGCGGTAGTGTGCTGGAATGTCAACAAAAAGTACACAAGTCATTATTTCATGCAATTCTTACGACGATGAAAATTATCCGAAAGCCAACTCAAGAAAAAATGTGTAGGGGACGTCCATGTAACAATAATATTGTCATAAATCAAAATAGAAATACTAAAATATATCTTACTCTGATAATTGACACGTCGTAAACTAGGTGATTGAGATCGTCCTAGAGTTGATAAACTTGCTTGAGATCCTCCATCGATGAAGCTTGTTGTCATTAATTGAGATGATGAATCAGAATCAAAGAAATTCATTGCTATGATTATTTTCATTCATTTCAAATCAATAAGTCGAATCAACAAAAAGAAGGCGTTCCAAACTATCATCATCAATGCCTTTGCCTAACCATCGTCGACATGGAAATCTATTTTGATTAAACAACAACATGAAATTTAAATAAAAGAGCTAAGAAAAAAATTAAAGTAACAAACCGATAAACACTGCCAGTTAATTGATTTCGAACAAGAACATGATCAATATTCCATCGAGGCATTTTACCACTATTATCATGACCTATTCGAAGTGTTGTTAATTGACCCAACTTTATATGCTTAAGAAAAACAAAATAAGAATCATGATGAACTCGTTTTTCCATTTTATTTCATATAAAAAGAAAAGATTTTACTTCGAATTTAACTTCAAGTGCATTTTTTGAAGGTAACGACATAAGTTTTGTTGATCCTAAAATGTCAGACAATGCAACATATGTATTAGCAATTGTTGTACTCGATATTCCTGTCGCTCGTGCTCTCGTTGGAACAATCCCAACATGATAAGAGGGTGTGTGTGCGTGCATATTGTCATCAAAGGAGGATTAAATTGCATTTCTAGAAATTTTTCCTTCTTTCAATTTGTTTCTTACGTTTATTTAGTAATCGAATAAAAATGAATGACTATGCCTATAATACATAACCAAAATCTAAGATAAATATATTTTGAGAGTGGTTCGTACTTTTCTATCATTTTTATCTATTTTTAGGAAAATTAATTGAATACACTGAAAGCATCATCATCGTCAGATTCCTAGAGATTAATTTTTTTCACTTTGACCTCAATTAGCTTATAAAGCAATTATCGTTATAGAAATAGTTCTCTAAAACTATAATTATATATGTTGATAGAACTTGAAATTGTAGAAACAAAATGAACTATATTCAATGTACTATCAGTTGAGACAAGCATAATTTATTAGCTACATATCGTTTATTTTTATTTCAAGTTTTAACTCTCGGAAGTTGTCCTCGTTTTATCACATACAGTAAAACATGTAGGTCCCCATGCAGACTGACCTTCGATTTTTTCCTCTTAGACTTTTTCATGAAATTCGACATCGCTCTTATGCATCATTAGAAGACAAACGAATAGAGAAAAGATTGTTCGAAAAAAGCAGAACCATCGTCGTGGGTTCCATCGAACCCACAAGAACTTTGAATGGCTAAATGAGATCAACTTTTTTCTAAGTTTTTAATAGTTATATTTAGGTATCTAACTTTTTTTACCGCAAATAAATTGTTTAGTAATAAATAATATTTTATAGAGCACCTTCTCAATATTAGTCAATTAATAAGTATTAATTAATAAATCTAACAATGGATTAGTTATTGGATGGCGAAATTTAATCTAAATATTTAATTGATAAGAGGTGAAATATTTGTCTATGTGATCTATACTTGTTTATTTCATCGAATGACATTTTCAATAGAATAAAGAACAAGATAAAAATCAAACCTTTTCTATAATCATCATTCTATAAATAAATCTTCTTTCATATTTGTTTATATATTCATCTTCTCTTTTTTGTTTCGATGATAATTGGTTAATTGAAAATAAGTTTATTTTATATAAACATAGACTAAAATATATCGGAATGAATTTAGTTATTCTCTTTTTATTTTTATCAAAAACATATTTTGATATTGATTTTTCTAAGATTAAATTCTAAAGATTTATTTAAAATACTACTACTTTGTTTTGTTTTTATAAATCTTACAATATAAATTACGTCTTATTTCATGTCACAATTTTATCTTTTGACAGATTCAAATATTTTTAAAAACGTCATTTACTTGTGAGAAATATTATGTTTAAGAAATAAATTATTATTATTCAGAAAGTTTATTTAATATAACCAGAAAAAAATGCTTATAAATTGACTAAAAAACTAAAAAAACTAAGATTTTCTGTATTTTTATAATTCCAGTAACTTGATTTCCTGTCAATTCTGATTAGTTTCGATAGATTTCTGAAAAACAGAATAATAAGATTTATTCTAAAATTCATGTACATTAAACAAGTTCACTCGAGCATATTTACGATTAGTCTATCTTATATTCAAATAAGACAACAACAAAAAACAAATATTTTGTTTAAAACAGAAACATTTGTTTTTGCATCTTTCCTAAATTTTAGTTTTAGAATGTATTTTTGATTACTCAAAATTCAAATAAACACATCAAACAACATTTAATAAACAATATCAACAAAATATTGATAAAAAAAATTATCCAATTTTATTTTCTCCTAGATGATTTATATTCAGTTATTTTCATCTTATTGCATCTAATTCGATTCATTAATCCTTCTTTGGAATCTAACTATTATTATTTTACATAGATCTTTTAATCGTACTAAACTACTAGAAAATCCACTTGAAACTTTCGCAACGATTTCAAGACTTGAAAAATGAATAATCATTTTCGAATTTCACAGAAAAACTAAAACTAATTTGAAATCTTGATTCCAGTCTTGTAATAAACAGTGTATCTTGAAGTTTATTTTAATTTTTCTATCAACTTTTAGAGAAAATAAGGAAAAAAACTAAGAAAATCAAAAGAGGGTTATATCTTTGTTTATTTATTGAACAATAAACGACAAACAGGCATGAATTATATTCTAAGTGTTTCTTTATTCATTGATTTGTTTTTGAAAATCTATCATTAGATAAAATTGAACGTAAAATAATATTTATAGTTTTAATAGAATATTTTCGAATCACAATGAATCGTTCGATAAAATCTACTTACGAAAAAGATTTTATTTATCAATAATAAAAAAGTAGATAAAAAAAGATATTTATTCGAGTCTTGTTATTATGTAAAATTATTAATTGATAGTATTATTTGAGGAAAAAAACAATAAATGAATCAAACGATTGAATTAATAAAATACAGTTAAGATTAAGTTTTTAATATTTCTTATTTGACTAACATTATCTTATGAATTGTACAAAATGAAATATATATAATAGAATATTTTATTATTTTCTTTTACTCTTTCTTCTATAAAGAAAACAATTCTTTATCATTATGCGAATATTTGAAAGATTTAAATAAAAAAATGATCAAGACTATTAATATTTCTCATTTAGAACTTGAAACAAAATTCAATTTTATCATTGAAAGAATCTACGAGCAGGATTCGAAAGCTTCTTCGATTTATTTTTTTCCATGAACAAATTTTGTTATTTCTTTGGCTAAATAAGCGTAACAATAGACTTCAACTTCTGTTTCTGTTTCTGTTATTGATAAAACGCAAAGAAAACTAATCAGTCAAATGATGATGAGAGTTCGATATGAAGAAAAAGGGAAAAAAAGCAATGATATCTTCACATATGGTTCCTGTTTAAAATCAAAGATAATTAGTCGATTATTGATCATCATTGATTATATCCCCACCTTATACGTTGAATGTTGTTTTAAAAAATTATTCAATACGAATATACTTTGCAAGGAAAAATTAAAAAAAAAAACATTTCGATCATAACTTTCACTTATTCAATTATCGTCAATTACAACTTAGAGAAAGATACATCAATAATACAAACAAAAATCTTTCCCTCAACAAAATATCTAAATTTAGAGAACAACACAAGAAATCAACGTTAAAAAGAATAATAAATAGATATGACTAATAACATTAAAAAGTAAAATGGTGGTTGAAATTTTTATGATAAATTATAGAAAATACTACGAGAAATATGTCGGCAACGGATATGCGTTGCTTTTTCTTTTGTTATTTCTATGATTGTAGAGAGTGACATATGGGAAAACGAACGATAAGAACAAAGATTTCATAGAGCAGATGATGATGATCATCATCATCATCATTCGGAAGTTGATCTACACTTTGCTTATTAACGACAGACGCCGTCCGACTAGAAACAATTCTCTATTTGACTAGTTTAGATGAGATGAGATCAGATGAATAGATTGTTATCACGCTAATTGTTAGAATAGAGAAGAAAGTGGTCAGTCTATTCTTATTGTTTTTGTTTATAGACACTCAATAATCATCAATAGAGAAACACCTTTGTGCCGTCAAGTGGGATTAAAATATGATCAAACTTTTTCTTCTTTATCAAATGCCTCCTCATTACTTTCATTCATCAAAAAAAAATACATTCACTGAAAAACATCATTGTCTTTTGTTATTTTCTTTTTTCTGTCTATCTCATTTTTTTTATCAATAAATAACGATTGGTTCAATGATTGAATAGAGGTCATAGGAAATATGATAAAGTAAAAAAAAAGATGAACGGAAAAGCCCGATCATGCGCTGACACTCTTTAGTTAATTTGTTCATGAGTCGACTACTCGTCGGACACGGCATTCCATTCTATTGGATTTATTCCGGAACTAACTGAGATATTTCTATGCGAGTTTATATTTCGCTTTATTGACTTTCGAGTAGATCAATGTCTAGATTTTTATTCATACGTATATGATCTTATTAAGAACAAAGTCTTATTCACTTGAACAATCTTTTTCTTTTAAGTAGTATGTGCGCTTCAATTTCTTTGATTCTCATCAAATATCAATATGATCAATTCAATCAACACACAAGTGTCAATTATCGTTGGTCAACTTTTTCTCTTTTTTCCGTTTGTTTTTATTTTTTTCATTAAAACATTTTTTTGTTTCTATTGAAATTTCATTGATGGAAAAATAAAGAAAGAAAAAGAAAAAGAAATTCAGTTTCCGGCATTTGTGAAAGTGTTGAAAGGTACTTATCTATTCTGAAATGATTATGTAAAACAAGATAAGCAATTCCACAATATTAAACTACCGGAAGAAAATGCATATTGCTTGTCTCATCAATCATTTTTTCCCCGTCTATTTCTATCATTTACAATTTAACAACAGACACTTTCTTTTCTTTTCTTTCTTTTTGATAATTAGACTAATAACGGAAAAGGATTTCACCATTCGATTTGTTGTAGTTCTACATCATTTTTATTTATGTTTCCTTTTTTTTCTATTTAAAATAAATATTATTCAATGAAATTATTTGGTGAATTTTATAAACAAATTGCAATTTAAAATTGAATGAATAATTCCATCGAATTGATATTGATCAACAAACAAAGTATTTGCTTATTGAATGCAAAAAGAAAAAAGAAAAGAAATCTATTGACGTCGTTCTCTTTATGTTGATTTAACATAGACGAAGATGATTCTTCGTCAATGACTCCATCATTTACTTAGGGCAGTATTCTTTTCTAAGTAGTATTTGCCCTTCTGCAGAAATATATATATATATTTGTTTCTTTTCTTCCTTTTTTTCTTTTTCTGTTAATAAATGTATTTGTGATGGTTGCCGGTTTTTTTCTTTTTCTCTCGTTTTCTTCATCCAATGAGTAAAAAGAGTAGTTGAGTTGTTCTGTCTCTGTCTTCCACCCGTTGGCGATGTTAACAAGCTACTCGAACAAGAATGTAAAACATCGTGTCTCGTTGCAGTGGCACACGACTTGTCAACCAATCGGATTTTTTCTTCTTGAATTCATCGACAAATAGCGGAGAGAAGAGAGTAACGATCGTGTCTGACAAACTAACTAACAGACGAGTGTGTTTCTCTCTCTCTCTCGCTCTGTCTCTCAGTGTCTCTCAATGTCAGCTCTGTCGATCTCTCTTTTCCGTTTTCTTCTGATGCCGATTCGTTTAACAAAATATTAAGATTGGTAACTAGGAAAGAAAGAGAAAAGCAACTGCAACGACTGTTCGCATTCTTGTCGCAACACTTGCAAAATTATGTTTGCATATCAAACTAATTTCTCGCTTTCTTTTTTCTTGTTTGCTTCAGATTTCTTTGTTTATTTCTTTTTTCCTTGAAATAATAATATTGATCATTGATCATGTAAGTTTTTTTACTTTTATTAAGAACATCAAAAGTGAATATAAGATTCGTTTTAAGGATTGCTGGTCTTAATCCATCTGATTCAAATCCATATTCAACAATTAAAGTAGATATTAAACTAATGTGAAACAAAAAATTTATTTTTGTTTTTAATTCAAAAAAAGGATTCAAGTGTAAATGTAATGGGATTGAATCAAGATTGTAATAGTTTAGTCAATGGTAATCCATGGCGTAATCCATATTCAAATCCATATGTATATGATGCAGCAACAGCTGTTGCTTTAGTTGGTTATGGCCCTTATGCAGCTGGGTAAAGCTCGAATTTATTTATCAATATTGAATTGAGAATCGAGAATAATCATTCGAAACTATTGTTAATCATAGATAGAGATATTTATTGTTTTGAACATCTGCTTTTTCTTTATGTTTTATTCGTAATTTAAACAAGAAAACATAGGAAAACAAAAGATTTTTATTTCAATGAAATATATATTTTCTCTCTTAAAATAGATATTTTCAAACGAGTTCTATTAGTCAAATAAATGGAATCACTTAGAGAAACAAAAAAAAAGATGAAGACGAAGACGAAGAATCGCCTGGAGTCTAATGAAGTGAATGTTATAGTCTCTAAACGATGCATATCTATTTCTTTTTTCTAACTGATGCGTAGAAAATGATCATATGAGATCATTTTCCAAATAGACACATTAGAATTTGAGAACATTTAGATTTATTAGCTACTCTTATTATTATTCGTTTAGTTATTCTCCTCACATGGATTTAGCTGGTAGAAGAAAAAATGCAACACGAGAAACAACAGCAACATTAAAAGCATGGCTGTATGAACATAGAAAAAATCCTTATCCAACCAAATCAGAAAAAATCTATTTAGCTATTATGACCAAAATGACATTAACACAAGTTTCAACATGGTTTGCTAATGCTCGAAGAAGATTAAAAAAAGAAAATAAAATGACTTGGTCACCAAGAAATAGGTTCGTTCGTTTTTTAGGTTTTCATTCGAATATTTACTTTTCTTTTGGAACAATTTTCTTCTAATTAAAGAACAACTGATGATGATGATGATCGACATGGGCTAGGATCAAATAGTGATCAATCTGATGATGAATCAATTTGTCCAACAATACAAACAACTAATTCTTCATCAATACAACAACACCATCAGCAACAATCGCTGCATCCACCACCGCCGCCGCCGCCGCCGCTACCATTAACAACAACAGGACCAACGTCATTCCTATCTAACATTCATTATTTATCAAATCCATTAAGTATAATTCAACATCATCATAGTCAACAACAAAATATTCACACAGGTTTTTTATTTAATTTCTTCAAGAAGTAAAATAAATTTACTTTTTAAATAAAAATTTTGAAGATGAAATAAATCGAAAAAGAAAATTCGACGAAAATGAAATTCAAGAAAGAAAAAAGCCTTGTGGAATTTGGTCGCTTGCTGATATGGCAGAAAAAAATCATAATAATAAAACCAATCAATCAACCATTGATAAACAACAAGAAACAAGATCTTATTCATTATCATCATCTTCATCGTCATCAAGAACGCCGTCACCATCTTCATCTCCAACATCGCCACAAGGTTTCTATTCAATGAAATTTCTTCGTTTAATCAATAAAATAATTGTTTTTGTTTTTTTCTTAGAAAAAGTACAAACAATAGTTGGTGCATTTAAACCTTTTAAATGATTGTTGAATCATTCATTTGAAAGTGTCAGATATTCTCATTCCAATTTGAAAACAAAAACAATTGATTGATTAAAATAAAATCATTATAAATAACAATCGCCGGTCAATACAGTGAACATCAACTTATCTTTATATATGTATTCTTTATGTTGTATCTTTTTTTCTTCTGTTTTCTGTGTCTTTCTTTATTCTATTCTATTGAACAATTTTCTTTCTTTATTCAATATGAAAAAAATAAACAAAAACAAGAGAAAATATAAATTAGTAATCACTCGTTTTCGTTCACATTGAATTTATTTGGATTGAAAGCAATGTTCATCGTCATAAAATATATTCGAATAAAAATTGAGATGATAAAGGCAGATGGTCAGAACTGTGAAAATCGATTATTATCACCTTTTTTTCAGAGAAAAGTTAATCTTTTCTTATCATTTATATTGAGGAAGAAATAATCATTCTTTTTCTCTTTTCTCGTCTTTTTTCCATTTCCATTCTCTTTACTCTTCTAATCATCAGATAAAACAAAAAGAAAGCGTCAATTTAAATGAATTAACTTTGGTATATCGTGATGCAATCTTTGTTGTTCGCGTGACCTGTCAAACAATAAAAGAACGTTTGTTCCATCTCACAGGTGTCGCCCTTTTTATTTTCTTCTTCTTTTATTTAGATATTCAACATAAAACGAGTGTCAAACCTTTTAGATCAATATATTTAGAGAGAGAAAAAACGATGTATATATTTCTACTAAATATATATATATATATATATAATTGCTAAATAATATCGAATACTTTCCTATGTCCATCTGTTATTATTTAAGACAGATCATCTTTCATTATCATGAATAGAAATCAATAGATACATATATAGACAACATCCGATTAATTACATCATCACCGAATATTTTAAATCAAGTTTTTTCTTCTTTATTGTTCAATACAGATGTTAGAGATTTATTTGATTAAATATTGAAAAATCTAAAGAGAAAAGTAAGAGAAAAAGACAGTGAAGTGGTCTGTTTTATTTCTAAACTGAAAAGTTAATTGTATATGTTTGACTATGAATATATAAACATATCCTTTTCGATGAACTAAACAAGTTTATTAAATAAACAATCTTCTCATCTGTTTTTTTCTTCTTCAAACATAAATGAAAACATTCGTTTTCTCTTATTGATATAAAAGAAAATGATTGACACATTTGTGGCTCACTGATGATCCATATAGAAACAAATAAAGATTATCCTATCAAGAAAATACTTACTATTTAGATTAATTATTCACTAGACTCGATGATAGCAAAAGAATAAAATAGAAGATAAAATAATCTTATTTATGGCAAAATTATATATATATATATATATGTCAATATCAATATTATCATATAAACTAATCATTTCTTTGATAATAGTTATTTCAATGAATAAATTCAATCTGATCATCTTTTCAAATTGATTGATAATTATAATTTTGTTCTATAAATACCATGAGAAACGTGTGAATATTTTTAAATATTATGTTATCTTAACTTATTTGTCTAGACAAACAAAAATATAAAATAAAACTTTCGAGTGTCGTCGTCGTTGTAGTTTGTCTCATCAGTTTGACTAATAATGTTGAGTATCTACTTTAAATCATTATCAATCCATTAAATAAATGCTTAGAAAAAAAATAGAAGCTTTATTTTATCGAATATTGACAATTTATAATCTTGTTCTTTTCTATACTAAACAAATATATAAACACACTTATTCAAATCGAAATATATTCCTAAGACATTATCGATAATATATGTATACAGCTATATATTTAGATGTCACTATATAACGGATTTTTTT
>OENM01001959.1:0-12418 GCA_900239745.1 Rotaria magnacalcarata | reverse complement strand
ATATATATATATATATATATTGATGATACTATATAGTATTGCTCAAAATGTAAAACCAATTAGAAATTGATTAAAAAAGGATTCTTTTTTTTGTTTTATTTAAAATCGCCTTGAAATATTGAGCAATTGCATTAATATTCTTTAACGTTTGTACTATAGAAATTTTATAAGTCTACATAATTGTATTTTGTTGTTTGCCAACTTTTTATACGATAAAAAGTAATTGTTTTTTTTGTGAAATGTTTTCAGATACTAGACAAGCTTCCATTTTTTTTAGTCAAATAAAAATCTTCTATTATTATTTGTCTTCTATCGTGTAGTTAAAAATATCCAGATTCATCTTATAGAAAACTTCGAAATGAAAAAGTTCCTCGTTGTCTTTTCAAAAAAAAACAATTTTGAATAAATCCATAGAAAACTTATTTTATTTAGACACAACAATGGAAAAATAGATACCGAAAAGGTGAAAAGTTTTGTTTTTAGATAAAAATAAATAAAATGGATCGAAATCTTCCTGGAAATCATAAATTTTGGTTGAATGAAGATGCATCAAGTAATAATGATGGGAAAATGCATATATTTGTTAAATTAACTGATTCATGTATGAAAACAATTGAAGCATATATTAAAACAAATAAAAAATTAAGTTCAAATACAAAACCAATTATTAAGTTTAATCTTAATGGAGGAGTAAGGATTTAGATATATATATATATATATATATATTCATTGTTTCTCTAATAAATTTGTTTCTGTGTTAAAAATATAAAAGGAAATATCAATTCCCACAACAAATGCTGATAGAAAGACATACTCATTTAATATATCACCAGAAGATAAAACACCGGAAGTATTTCAATGTATTAAACAAATAAATCGAGAGTAATCATTTTTATTTTATTTTATTTTATTTTAATTTAAATAAAATAAAATGTTTTAGTCAACTTGAAGGTTGTGCTCTTATTGAACAAAGACTTAATATTCATGCACAAGAAGATGTTTATAGTATGACAATAACAAATGTTACTAAAAAAAATGAAGAACAAAATAAAAAACAGTTTGTCACTTTATTTTCATTTTAATTAATTGCTTGTATTTTATTGTCTTGAAATAATAGAACAAAAGAAATTGGTGAAAGTACCCAAACAATCTTACAAAATAAAATACACAAACCATCAAATAAACGTTCATCAACATCAACATCAACAACAACAACAACACTAACTAATTCAAGACAAGCACGACCAACAATAAATTTAGAACAGCATTTAAGTCCAACTAATAATCAATTGTTATCTTGTGAAAGACCATTAAGGTTTTATTAGAAAAATAAAACAAATAATATATTCTAGCTTTTGTTTTTAATTAAAAGAGAACGTCTTGTTCATATATTAGCCGCTAAAATATATAGGAAACCTGAACTTCTTCTCCGATTGAAAAAAGGTTTGTTTTAATTTAATTTTTAATTTTAATTTTCTAACTGTTTTTGAATAAGATGGTGGAATACGTGATGATGAAAAAGATCAATTGGATACATTATTATCATCAATATCAACACAATCCAAAACAGGAGAATTTTATCTTTTAACAAGTATCTTAACGAGCGGTGAAATTAATTATGATTGGCCTTTTTATCCGAAAGCAGAAGCATCATTTGTTCAAAAGTTTGTTTTAATTATTTATTTATTTACTTTCGAAAATCTATTTTGATAAATTTATTTGTTTATTTTTTCAATAGAAAAATTAAAGAATATCAAAATAACCCAGCAAGATCAGCAATTAATAAAACAACAAATGATGTTTGTATTGTTCAGATTATTATTTTTTGAAATCTTATTTACGAATTGAAAAAATTGAGAATAATGGAGAACTTTATGCATAAATAGAAAATTCAATCTTAATCTATACTTTTTCAATGTTCGAAATAAATACGTAATATATTTGATCTATAGACGCAGTATCTCACATCTTTAGATTTTCATTTCTTTTCTCTTGGCTAAATTTTTTATGAAAGGATTCTAGGATAAAAATTGAAAATAAATTATTGGTTAGGAAAAATTTAACAGTACTAATTATTGATAAGAGAAAATATCACGATAAACGACAAATGAACAAATATATTACAATTGAATTGTATAATAATATATCTTTTAAGGAGTTCCTAATGTGTTCAATTTTTAAAATATTTTATATTTCTATAGATAGTAGATATTCTCTTTTGTGCAACTATTAAAATAATTAGTAAGATCAAAACAAATTCTTTTTAATATTTTTCTTATCTAAATTCGAAAAACAAAATCTTAATAAATATTTCAAAATAAATTTCTAGTATTTTACAGCAGCGAAAATTTTTATGTAACTACACAATGTATATAAAGAGAAACTACCATTTTGACGAAATTTACTTCTGCAGAAAAACTGCAAAAGTAAATTCCATATAGGCTAACTTCATATTGAATCATAAATGACATTGTGTAATTACATTAATGCACTAATATATAGTGACGAAATACACAACCAACGAATGTTTTATCCATTCTTCGTATAATATATACGTATCGACTGTGTATAACTAGCGAACGATAGTATTTTTTCTACTATACGAAGACGTGCTTGGACACTCGTTCTGTTGTTTTCCAACTATATCATTTATAATTCAATACAAAATTAGCCTATACGAAACTTACTTTTGCAGTTTTTCTGCAGAAGTAAATTTCGTCAAAATGGTAGTCTCTCTTTATATACATTGTGTAGTTACATAAAAATTTTCGCTGCTGTAAAATACTAGAAATTTATATTTCACAAGTCGCTCTTACACATAAAAGTTAAAATTTCAAAATAAGATTCGATCAAAGCTTTTAATCGTTATTAATTATATTCTATTAAATTGAATAAAATATGCGTAAATAATCGGGAAAATTTATGAATAATTGACTTTAAAGAAAGAAGAAGAATTTGTATTTGTATTTGTATTTGATTTAATGTTAGAATAAATTAAATGAATATTTTAACAACTATTTAATGCTAAAAAACAATTGAATATAAATAAGATAAATAAGTAAATGAACTATTTTCTAATCGAATATACTGATGAATCATCATGGAAAACAATAAAATTTATATTAATGAAGGAAATTTAATGAATAAAATCTGTCACAAAAATTAAACAAACGAAAACCAAAATATTAATTTATTGTTGTTTAGAACTCTTCATCATTACCATCATCAATATCAAATCGACCATCATTGACAAATACAAATACAAATTCAGCTAATAAAATTTCAACAACAACGTCATCCAGTGGAACAAAAACAAAATTAAATTCATCAACAAATCGTTTAACAACAACAACAATAAATGATAAACAAAGTTCAATAGAGAATGAAGAAATTCTAACAACAAAAGCAGCAGCAGATAATCCATTATGTGATGAACGTATTCAACAATGTAAGTTAATTTTTAAAATAGAAAAAAGCTTTGAATGGTCTCATTTGTTTTTCGTTTGATCTTGAATAAACTAAATTTAATTTTTTCTTTTTGTTTAGTATCAGATATGTTGGATAAAATTTCAAGTGCATTATCACACTCTGATAAATCAAATGATCAGTATGTTAAATATTTATATATGCATTTAAAAAAAATCAAAAAACAAATATCTCTTTATTAAGATTATCAAATGCAATGGAATTTTCTGATGAATATAATATTGATCAAGCTGAAAATGAATATAATCGTCTTGTTCCAGAATATAATTCTTTGGTTGATTATCTTAAAACAGTATCAGAAAAATTTTCATTACTCGAGCAACAATTTAATGAAGACAAAGTTTGCTTTTATTTTTAATTAAACAATAAGCAGAAGAAAAAAAAGAAAGAATTTATTGTTTTTTTTTCATTTTAGACAAATGAAAAAGCATCAAAAATAGTTGAAGAATTTTTCAAATGTGAAAATAGCGATGGATTTATAAATAAACGACAACGTCTTATTGAACTACATATTAAATTAATTAGTTTACAAAAAATTTTTGAAAAAACTTCTCCTTTGAATAATTTTCATATATCTGATGATGATCATCATGATTGTTAATTCTTTTTTTCTTTGTTCTTTTTAAGATGAATTCATCATCGGTATTATTAAATAATCTTCGTCAATTAATGAAATCTAAAAAATATTTTAATGAAATAATTCATGCTTATATTGTTCCAACAACGGATCCACATAAAGTTTGTTAACCAATTACTTATTTTCTGTTTCTTTTTTTCATAAATTAATTTTGTTCGATTAGAATGAATATGTTGCTGATCGTTATAAACGACGAGAATTTATTTCAAATTTTACTGGATCAAATGGTTTTTATCATTCATCATTTGAATAAAAATCATTTTTAGAGTTTTTATATGTTTAAAATAGGTACAGCCGTTATAACAGATAATCAAGCTCTTTTATGGACTGATGGAAGATATTTTTGTCAAGCTGAACATGAATTAGATTCAACATGTTGGAAATTAATGCGTGATGGAACAAAAGATGTTCCTTCAATTACGAATTGGATTTCAAGAGTAAATTTTCAATTATTAACTTCTTTTATTTCAATTTAATTTCTTTTAGAATTTAGAAAAAAACTCCTTTGTTGGATGTGATCCTCAACTTTTATCAATAAATGAATGGAAAGAGTGGAAAGATACACTTGAACAAGCCGATAAACAACTTGTACCCATTGAAATTAATCTTATTGATATTTTATGGGATAAACAACGGCCAGAATTACCACAAGAATCCATATGGAAACATGATATTCAATTTTCTGGTTTGATTTTAATTTAATTTAAAAGGAAAAAATTAAGAAAATTCTCTCTAAAAGGGGCTTCAATTAGTGAAAAACTATTAAAAGTTCGTACAAAAATGAATGAATATCAAGTTAATCATTTAATATTACATCGAACAGATGATATTGCATGTAAGATTTTTTCTTTAATCAAAACAAAAACTGACTTTATTGGTTTATACGAACAAAACAAAAAGGGTTATTCAATTTACGTGGTGGTGATATTCCATATAATCCTGTTTTTCTTTCATTCTCTATTATTTCAATTGATCATCTCAAGTTAGTTTTTCTTAATTGGATTTCTTATTAAAGGAAATTGTTTAAGATTATTTGTCGATTTAAATAAATTATCGGAATCAATAAAAAACGATCTTGAAAATGAAAATATTCAGATTTATTCCTATGATTTATTTTATGAACAATTAAAAGAAGATGTTCAATTTCAAGATCCATCACATAAATTTTTTGTAAATTTATTAAAATAAACTCAATAAATTAAATAAATAAAGGTGCATATATATTTAAGGTATCACCATCATGCAATTATGCTGTACAAACAATTATATCTAAAGTATATTGTCAATGCTGCTTTTTGTTTTAATTATTATAATTTCGTTTCATTTTTTTCGATTTCCTCAATAAGAAACAATTAGTGATACAAGATGATATTGTTTATGAATTGAAAGCTATTAAAAATCCATGTGAAATTCAAGGAATGAAACAGTCTCATGTAAGTTTTCTTATTTTATTTTAAGAAATTGATTTCAATTATTTGAATATTAAATATTTTATTTTATTTAGATAAAAGATGGAGTTGCTCTTTGTTCATATATTCATTGGCTTGAAGAAAATGTTCGTTTTTTCGTCGTGGTTTTTTCATTAATTTCAAAATAAAATTTATTTTAGATTCAAAAAAATGAAACTATAACTGAATTATCTGGTGCAGAAAAATTAAGATTATTTCGATGGTTTTATTTAAATAAAAACTTTTTTGCATCTTTTTCATATATTTTTATTCTCTAATTCTTAAGTCAACAACAAAATTATCTTTATGATAGTTTTGAAACAATATCTGCAAGTGGAAAAAATGCTTCAATTATTCATTACAAGTTAATATATGTTTTTTATTAGATTAATTGGTTTAAAATATTAGTCTTTTTTTATTTTATTTCTAAATTAATAGGCCAACAGAAGAATCTGATAAAACAATAACTTCAAATGAATTATATTTAGTTGATTCAGGTGGACAATACAAGTGATTTCATTCAATCGTTGTTTGTATATTTTTTCAAATTAAATATTTATTTAAGAGAAGGAACAACAGATGTAACACGAACTCTTCATTTTGGTCAACCAACAGATTTTGAAAAAGTTTGTTTTTCTGTTTTTTTATCTGCAACAAAAATAAAAGAATTTTGTTTTGAAACAATTAGGAATGTTTCACTCGAGTATTAAAAGGTTTTATATCATTAGCATCATGTTTATTTCCACCAAATACAACTGGTGCTCGACTCGATTCATTTGCACGTCGTGCACTTTGGGATGTTGGTTTAGATTATCGACATGGAACAGGACATGGTGTTGGTTGTTGTTTGAATGTTCACGAAGGTTTTTTCTTTTTTTAGAAATTCTTATCTTTTTTTTATTGTTTTCTCAAATTTCTCAATTGAATTATGAAGGTCCTCAATCAATTGGTACTCGAATACGTTCGGATAGTTATTTAGTTTCAGGAATGATTCTTAGTGATGGTTGGTTCATTTATTTATATATTTTTTTTCTTATAATAAAGAATTTGACTTTTTGTTATTCGACATAAAAAGAACCTGGATTTTATCTCGATGATAAATTTGGTATTCGAATTGAAAATTGCGTTGTTGTTATTAAGAAAAATTCGACGGTTAGTTATTCAATTATTGATTTATTTAAATAAATAAATAATTCTACTTAGTATGCTTATTATGATGAAAAATGGTTAACGTTTGAACAATTAACAATGGTTCCTATTCAAACAAAATTAATTGATCGATCCTTATTAACTGATCATGAAGTTTGTTGTTTGATTTTTATTTATTAAAATAACAATAGTTTGATTTTATATTCTAGATTGATTATATAAATAAATATCATGAACAAGTTCGTCAACATATTGGTGATGAAATAAAAAAGCAAAATCTTCAAGAAAGTTTATTAGAATGGCTTGAAATTAATACTCAACCTATTTAAGTTACATTTTGGTTTGGGTTTCTTTTCTTTAAATTGAATTCTTATTTAAAAACACGATAAAAAAATTTCATTGATTCTTTGTTTTCTTGAAAATATCTATTTATACTTTTCCTTTTGTTATTCTTGTAATAAACATTTTTTTCGAAAGTAAAAAAATAAATCATTCTCCTTATATATTTCAGATGGATAATTTATTTTTATTTTTGTTTCTAATTAATATTTAATAAATGGTATGAATTCTGTTAGATCGAATATTAAACATACATAAAATTCTGCTCTATAAATAGAAATATTGCTAGAACTTTAGTAGAACTATTATTTGATAAATTATAAACAAATTTAAATCATATCTAAGAAAAAAAATTCAAGTGCTTCTCAGTATGTTTTATTGATAAACATTTTTATCTGAGAGAAAAAGAAAGAATATTGTTTCTAGATTGAATTCGCAAGAAAATTTAGAAGAAAAAAAAACTAAAATTTATTTATTTTTTTAAAGATGGAAAGATAATTTTAATTAAATGTTTAATAAATTAATAATAAAAGGATTATCTAGATTAATATTAAATTATCGAACAATGTCGAGTAAAATAGTTCGTATTGGTGTTTGTCAATTGAATTGTCGGGATGATAAAAATATTAATTTCAAAATTGGAGAAGAATTACTTAAACAAGCAAAACAAGAACAAGCCAAAGTTAGTTTAGATATTAACAAAAGGAATTTCTTTTTTCCGTTTTCTTATTATTAATAAAAATAAAATCTTGAATAGATTGTATTTTTTCCTGAAGGATTTGATTTCATATGTGAATCAAAATCATTAACACTTGAAAAAGCAGAAACAATTGATGGCCCAATTATCAATGGTTATAGAAGATTAGCAAAAGAAAATCAATTATGGATTTCATTAGGTGGTTTTCATCAACGAGTTCGTATTTAAACTTTTTTTATCTTTATCTTTTTGTATTTAAATAAAATAAATCTTAAGACAGAAGTTGAAAATCGAATATTAAATAGCCATTTAATAATAAATGATCGGGGTGAAATCGTTAGTCATTATTCAAAAATACACTTATTTGATGTTCAAGCTGGCTCTTTAACAATTCGAGAATCAGATTATACACAAGCTGGTTCATCAATTATTAAACCGATTGAAACACCGGCTGGAAGAATTGGTCTTGGAATTGTAAAATTTTTATTTCATTTTTCTTTTCTTTTCTTATAATTTTTCTTTTAATTAAGTGTTATGATCTTCGTTTTCCTGAATTTGCTCGACTATTAACAGTTTCACCTGGAGATGGTGCACAAATTCTAACCTATCCAAGTGCTTTTACTAAACATACTGGAGAAGCTCATTGGGAGGTAAACAGCTATTAAAATAATTTAATCACATTTCTTTCACATTCAAACTTAAAAAGATTTGGAAAACAAAATTGAATTATTGTCCAATTTAAGAATTGCAAACACTGATCGAGTTCGCTAATGATTCAATCAGAATACTCGTTTAAAGTTTTATATTCTGCTCCATATTCATAATCTTTAATACGAATAATTCAAATTATGATTTAATTAGAATGTCAGAATTATTTTTTTTATTTAGTTTTGACAATGGAAAAATTATTTTTCAATTGAAACAATTTTTTTCGTAAACCATCAATTAATCTTATATCATAAAAAAATTGCTTTTATTAGTGATTTCTATTCTCGTTTTTTCTTTGATCAAATTTTAACTTTTTCATTAAAAAAAGCGAAAATGAATCTTTTTTCATGTTAAAAAAGCTTGTTTTTTGCCCCGAAAAATCAAAAACAAAATATTTTCAAATATTTTATTGTATACTCAAAAAAAAGTGAGTACCCTAGAATCGGTCAGTGTGTCCGTCTGGCCGTTTACACGATAACTCCTTAAAGGCTGATCCGACTGTCATGAAATTTTGTACACAGCATTATCTCAACAATATCTCGGTCGAGTTCGAAAATAAAAATAATTCGTCGAGGATTTGCTGAGTTACAGCAAGAAATATCATTATTTTCTATGCAAATATTGACCTATTCCAATTTTCGCAAATCAAAATCTTTGTCATAGTGAAAATGAAAACTAAACTATTATATACTATTCGATAGAGAATTTCATGGGCTACAAACTGATGCTAAATTTTAGGGGTAAATATGCTGCGTTTGAAATTTCCTCAATACCTCAGTGCCAAAAACCTATGAAAAACACATATGCTGACACTTTGTCGCTATGATATGAGTTTATTTCCCATAGAACTAACGTTGTTTTTATGAAGTAGATAGAACTTGTCAATAGATCTAAATGATGATATATTATACAGGTAAATATGGTGGATTTAACGTTTCCTCAATATTGCACTTTCCTCACCGCGTCCTATGGGACAAAAAGAGGGCATCCGCAGGGCCTAAGGGGTAGTTCCTTAGTACGCTCAAGGATGGATTTTTTAGAAAGATTAATTGAAATCAATCTGCCATCAGCTTCACTTTTTGAAGTACACATAACACTCGGATTTAAATCCGAGGTTTCCGAATTTATTTTCTTATAAAATTGAATAAAAAAATTGCAATTTAGATATTGCTTCGTTCTCGTGCTATTGAAAATCAATGTTTCGTTGTTGCTGCTGCTCAAGTTGGTTTTCACAATTCGAAACGTGAATCTTATGGACACTCTTTAGTTCGTATTATTTAGTTATTATTAAAATAAAATAAAATAAATTAATTCTTATTTTTAAATTTAGGTTGTTGATCCATGGGGGAAAATTCTTTTAGATTTGAATTTGGATTCGCCATCAATTCAAACAATTGATCTTGATCTTTCATTTATTGAACAGGTTAGAGAAAAAATGCCAGTAATTCAACATCGTCGAAACGATTTATATACATTAATATCACCAACAAACATAGCTGGTAAGAAGAAATTTTCTTTTTTTCAATTTTAAGAAAAATAAAATTATTTTAGTACCAATCAAGAATATCAATAATGAAAAAATTCGCTGGGGTCAATTAGAAATAACAACAAGCCAAATTTTTTTTCGTTCAACATTAAGTATAGGTTTAGTTAATAAAAAACCTGTTGTACCTGGACGTTAGTTAAAATATTTATTTTACAAATTTAATTTAATATAATTAAATCTAGATGTACTTGTATCGCCAATTCGATGTGTCGAACGATTTTCTCAATTATATCCTGAAGAAATAAATGATTTATTTTTATCTACACAATTAGTTTCAAAAAAAATTGAAGAATTCTATCAAGGAAAATCATTAAGTATTGCTATACAAGATGGAGAATATGCTGGACAAACTGTTAAAGTATATATTTTTTTATTTTAATTATAAAAAAAAATAAATTTAATTTTTGTTTCGTTTCAGCATGTTCATGTTCATATTCTTCCTCGAAAACCGGCTGATTTTGAAGAAAATGATACTATTTATCATGAGGTTATTTAAAGAGAGAGAGAGAAATTATTTTTATTATTTATTCTAATTTTAGTTGGCTCATCATGATAAAAAAGCAAAAGGATGGAGAAATGACGATGAAATGGCTCAAGAAGCAAAATTGCTTCGAAAATTATTCTATGGAGATATTAAATAAATAATTATTTGCTTATAATTCATTGAAACAAGAAAAAAAAATGCTTATTCTAATTTAAAAAAAACGAAATGAAAAACGTAGATTACGCATTCCTTTTTATATTAACACTAAAATAAATAAACTAGAAAAAAAATTTATTCTTAATTTATCATTAATTTTTATATTTGAATAGAAATCTGTCTACAATTAATTTATTAAATTTTTAAACTTTTTATTTTTCGAACAATTTTGCTCAATATTGAAAAATAGAAAAGATTTTTTTAAAATTCATGTTTAAAATCACAAATATCTAACTTATGACTATAAACTTGTACAAATTTCATTTTGTTTCTCTCAATCAATAACACCAATATTCATTATAGTTCCGATCTGGTGTGAGAGAGAAAACGTGATGAAAACGATTACTAAAATCAATCATTTGAATATTTAGACTTTTATATATTGAAATTTTTAAGTAAATTAAAGTTCATAGTAGAACAGCGAATTGATTCTTTCGTATGAGATGGGAGTATGATGTTATTTTTTTAACTAATTATTGTTTTTTGCTGATTTATAGTTACATGAAATATCAAATCATTCTTTATCTAGATTGGATTCAATTGTGATGATAAATCAAACATAAAATATAAATTGATTAATCATAGAAAACAGAATTTCTCATATTTAAGTAACTTTAAAAAGCAACTTTTTTATATTTAAACCAACAAACAATGAAAATTTTAATTGAATAGGATGTTCGAATCGATTATTTTTTCATCTAATCTTTTTTTTTCGTTCAGAAGAGTCATCATCATTTTGTGAAACACGATCTGAAAGGAGCCCCACAGACCGTTACAGAGAAATTAATTAATCAGTTAACTGGTTGATTAACTAACAAATTAATTAATTGATTAATTATTAATTAATTATTAGATTTCTCTGTAACGGTCTGTGATGGTTTCTGAATTCTCTATAACGGTCTGCGATGGTCTCTGAATTCTCTGTTACGGTCTATGATGATTTCTAGAGACTCCATACATCATAATACAGACCGTAACAGAGAAGCTTCACAGACCCTCAGTGACCGTGATAGACGAATTCCAGAAAAGAAGTTTCATCGTGTTTCACATTTTAATCCCACAGGAATTGTGCTAACAGCCTTTTGTAATTGTTTGGATGAAGAGAGTGTGTTAATGAAATAGAATAATCTTCCCCAAAAAAAAAAATTAACACCAAGAAAAATCCTCATCACACTTATCTATCATAATGAACAGTTATTCTGATGATCTTCATCTTTTATCTTGTGCTTTGCTTTGATTAATTTTCTTGATTGATATTATATGTATGTGTATACGACAGTTTTTGCCCATGACAAAGCTATAATCAAACAACGGATCGCTTTTTAAAATTTCCCTCATTTGTTTTTATTGTAAAAACTGAAGTCTAATAGAAAAGACAATCAAGTATATGGATTGATAATACAGCTCCATTACGAATCAATTTTCATCTTCCTACTAATTGTTTTCTCTAAAATTCAATTTTTAAGTAGTTCTTCGAGTATCAAAATAGAAAATTTGATTGTGTCAAAAATTCGTTATCGATGTTATCAATAAATTTAAATTATCTGTAAAAACAAAATTCATAATTGTTTTCTTCAATCAAAGGTTTATATCGAAATTCTTAACGATTTTACTATTTATATTATTTTCTACGAAAACTTCTTAAATACGAACCAGAGATGCCAGATGGGTTGGGTCGTCACCGCTACCCACCGGGTTGGGTGACCCA
>OENM01001958.1:0-20151 GCA_900239745.1 Rotaria magnacalcarata | reverse complement strand
ACAGTAATTTTTGTTCTTGCACTCATCTTCACCTACAAAATTGTGAGAATCAATAGTTCCGTGCACAAATTATTTAAAAAAAAAGTAATATCGCGACTTTCGTGAATGGTAGAACTGTGAGGGAACCAATGGTTGATTCCCATTTTCTCTAGGAATTTTCCCAGCGGCACTGACAAGTCCTCGGCAAATTAGGAATTCCTATTTCTCAGTTCTTGGACACTGCTGATCTGATGTCGCTATATGCAATTTTTGTTTTTGTGTTTTTGATGATGCTTATAGCAATCAAAGTATTGAATAATTTCTCTAGAAAATCAATTGAATTCAGAAAGTCATCTTTCGATTAAATTCTTACATAAAACAATATGAAAATGGTTATTATGAAAGAAAAATATTGAATCGATTTGGATTCTATGTTTCTGCTCGTGCATCTATCAATTTTATGTCAAAGCTATTGCTATATTTAGATTCTAATCAGCTATAATTACATTATATTATTATCTATCAAAATCTCTGAGTAAATTTTAGATACTTTCAAGTATTTTTGAACTGATCCATAAACTAAATTTAACTTTAATCAATATACTAATTAAATTTTCAATAGTGTTTTTCTCTCATAATTCTATGCAACTAGCAATAAATCAGTGAAAATTCTATCATTGAACAGTTTTTATTAAAATATATTTAAAGCAAGATACACATGGTAGCAAGAACAATGAAAAATGATATCAAAGATGGATATAAATGAGTTCCAACTGAAGTCCGTTGACCACTACCTCCACAAGCGCTATATCCAATATTTTTAACAGTTATTGTATTACTATCCGAACTAAGTGTATAAGTAATAGGTGAACCTCTGTGTCCAGTAGTGGAAAATGAATAAGAATTTGGATTTGCAAATGTAGCTGAAGATGTGGACGATCCGCATCCGCGGGCACCCGATGAAAAGAGCAAATTGGAACCAGAAGCAACGACAGTTAGTTTACCGGCATAACAGCAACAATAATTGGACTTGCATTCATTATTCCATGCGTAAGTACCTGTCCACTTCTGTAATTTAACGTCTGAGATAAGCATACACATGATAAATAAAACTATGCTGATATTATGGTGCATAGTAATAACCGATTGTGTTTAATGCGCAAAACGAAAGGCTGAAAATGCGATTTTATGTAAGATTTGAAACTGATCTTCTTTTTTTCTCTCTTCTGATTGAATCCTATATATATTAATCATATTCTTTTAAAAAGTAAAGCGGCCAGCCTCTTATCGTTTTTTTTTCTTCTTGAAAAGTAGATAAATGTTTTCTTTTCGTGTGTATCGAACAATATTGATAGAACTGTTTTTAATTTATAAAAAAACAACATCATCATAATCAAAAAACCAATAAAATAACGAACGCCTATGTAAAAAAAATTGAATAATAAAACTCGACAATTTAATAGCTAAATTATTTTACCAAATACCCATTTTTATTTACTTCAAAGATTTAACTACCGGAATTTCAACAAACTAATTAACAATAACTTATTTGTAATTCAAAATAGTCATACTATCTATCCGAATATGTGCAAATATTCGTATTTGATGCTTGATTGTCATCGTATAAGTTTGAGCATCGTCACCTAATAAAAATGTAAGTTTACAAAATAGGTGAAAGCGTCAATCTTGTATATCATATTCTCAATTTTGAATATGGCTCTTTTTAATTAATCTAGTTAATAAAAGTGACTGAGAATGATATTAATATTTTCAGTCATATTATTTTCATGATTTTTTTTCATTTGAGAACATAGATGCAACTGAAGTTTGATTAGCATGTCTAAATAAAAGTATTCAAAATAAGTTACTAATCGTTGTAGACAAAGTTATTGATTAGCATTATTCATATGTATTTAAGTATATTCGTTATGTCAATGTATTACTACAGTTTATTTTTGACACTTCACCAATGGTAACAACTGGCATAATGTTAAGGACCCTTCTTTTGAAGAATAATGTTTTCATTCTAATTGTATTCATGAAATTCGTATGGACTATTAATTATGCTTTTGAAAGAAACTGTCTAATGTACCATATCACTTATTTCGTATGTTATTCTTGATGAAAATAATTCAATCTACGTATACTTTTGCTGGTTTGATATTAAAGGTTGAAAAAAAAAGCATCGAGTAAAATAAAAATGATCGATGCAAAACGAATGATATTCGATGTCAACATATTGCTCATTATGCCTGAGTAACTTCTAATACAATAGATGTCAACGATGCGGAAGTTTTGAATAGAAAAACAAATAGAAAAATTTCGTTTTTTTTTTCGTTTTGTTGTAACAACTTCATTCGCATAAACAAACGTATATAAACCTGATTACATAAACGAACTGAAGAACAGATGAATATAACTACATATTGATTAATTCTTATTTTCTAGACTCATTTATTTTGATATCGATATCAGTTCACTAAAAAAAATGGCATCAGGACTAGGTCATGGTAGTATGTCATTTAGCATGAAGTTTATTCGATTTCTTATTGTTCTTCTCAATGTGGTATTCATTGTTGTGGGTATAGCATTACTTGTAATTGGGATTTATTTTGTTAAAAATACAAAAATGCAACAATTAAGACCATTATTTAATGCTGATTTGGCAACAACTGATTCTCAAAATTTATCTACTATTGAAATAGTTGCTTTTGTATTCATTGGTATTGGTGGTATTATATTATTAATTGGATTTCTAGGTAAAAAAAAACAATTCCTTCTAGATTTATTAAATAGTTTAATTTAACTTGTTAGGATGTTGTGGAGCAATAAAAACTTTTCGCTTTTTACATCTTATTTATGCAATAATTATTGGTGGAATAATCCTTGCTGAAATAGGGCTTGTTATTTTTTATGCTATTTATGAAAATCGTTTCAAGTCAAATTTTGTTAATAAACTTAAAGAATCAATCGTAAACAATTATGTTGGCACACCCATTGATAACGCCTCATCCACAAATCCAATATCAATGTCATGGGATTTTCTTCAATTTAATTTGCAATGTTGTGGTGCCATCAATAAAACTGATTATATGAATGCATTGCATTGGAATAGAACGAATCCATATGAGCCAAATACGATTTTAACCGTTCCTTTTACTTGCTGTCCTTTAAATACAACAAAAAATTGGAATCACCTACCAAAAAATATGGCGGAAGCTAGTAAATGTGCAATAACAGGTGTTAATTCCTATTCAGAAGGATGTTTTGATGGTTTAGCTGATTTGTTAGATAGATATAAAAAATATATTATCATTGGTCTTTTGGTTTTAGTTGGTATTGAAATATTTGCTTGTTTATTTGCTATTTTATTATTTCGTCGCAAAGATGAATATTCTGCTTTGTAAATGTAAATGAATTTCCAAGAAAAATTTTATCCATGATATCTTCTCTCATATTAATAAAAAGAAAACATTTTTGGTTGAATGAATGTCGCGTTATCTTCTCTCTTAAATAATTGTAATAACATATCAGAGCTTCAAACAAATAATGCAAGGCCAACTCAAGCAATTAGGAAATAAATGATTACAGTCAAGCTTATTGAAGCCATGCTACATCTTGGCTATAGTCTATATATTGTTGCGATCAAAGATGAAAAGAAGATTTATTAATGAAAGTTGTGCATGAAAAAAAGAAATCACTTTCAATTAGAAAATTTTCTAATTCTTATTATGATAGTGAATACGACATCTTCGTTTTTAGAGTGATTCATGTTAAATAAATTCATCAATATTAAAGAATGAGCGATTTGTTGTTTTTTTGTTGATTCAAAGAGAATTCCTCATATTTTCTTCAATATTAATGAATAATGAATCATCGTTACAATGTCTACTAATGTTTTTGTTAAAAGTTGGACTTCAGTGAATGACTATTACAATACTTCTTTTTTTTTCTTTTGCGAATTTAGAGCAGTTCATATGAAATATGCAGAAAGCTTTAATTTTTCGTATCTTGCTGGTTGAATCAACTGATAAGTAATAACACATCAATTTTGACGCATTCATAGTATTTCAAGGTTCACTAATCTAATTTTCTATATTTTTCTTCTATGATAAAATCATTTGTATCATTTTATTGTTGAGTATGGTACGCAACTGTGATAAAAACTTCACTTATCTATACTAAATTTATTCTGCTTCGAGTAGATTTTTGTGTATGAAATTGAAACGATATACAAAAATATTTGGCGACAATGGTTAATAACGCAGCAAGTAACATGATTAACTTTATTTCCTTCGTTGTATTTCATAAAATGATACAAAATAATGGTAAACACCATTGATTTCACTTTCTCTAGATCCTGAATACTTGTGCCAAACGCGATGTAAACGTAAACAATTACACAAAAGTCTTTGCCATTGGTTTCGACAATTTTCCCACAACTGTGTTTATTTTTGCATAGCTTTTTATCGCATAATTAGGAACAAAATAATATCATCCGGTGTGGTCTAGTGGTTAGGATTGGACGCTCTCACCGTCTAGGCCCGGGTTCGATCCCCGGCACCGGAATGCTTCTTTTTTTTTGTTCCGTCTTTTTCTTACCCATTGACATCGGCATATAGTCATCAATCGAATTTATTTCCATGCTTCTTACAAAAAATCGGTGCTTCTATGCATACACTTTCACTTCAAATGAATGCTGTTTCAGTCAATAGGTATATATGAAGCTTTTGCAATCTGCAAAAAAAAACGGACAAAACAAAACATGCCTATATATATGTATACTTAAATATTAACAGAAAAGATGTCGCTCTTTCTACTACTTATTGATTGGTCTGTTATTGTAGTCAAAAACGGAAAAAAAAATTAACTCGGTCGTTCATTAATGATTGGAATTTGTTTTTTTAAAGTTCCATCGAGCAATTATGAATCCTATCGATGATCAAGCAAATCTCTCTCCTCAACAAGGAACATGTTCATCACCTTACATGAATCCTCAATATCCAAATTTAAATGATCTTGATGACATCGATGATGATGATGATGGTGATGACGATTGTCTTGATTCAATCGATGATATTCAACATATTCTTCAAACATTTGGTAACAATGATGCATCAACATTGACAATTGATTATTTTGATTCGCGTCGTTATGAAATTATGTTTGAAATAATGAATGTTGAAAAACAATTTGAACAATTAAAAACCATTCTCTATGATGAAAGTGTTTCATTAATTGATCAGAAATTACTCTCCATACAGAATGAAGAAGCTCCTGAATATAAAGAGGAATTAAAAAAGCTTTACGATGATATGGAACTACGTTTAGAGATAGCTAAACAACGGCGTCATATCGAATTGGAATCACTAGAAAATTCTTATCAAGCTGAACTATTAAGTTTAAAACAGACATTGGAAAATGATAAATTTCTTGTATATCATCAAATGCATGAAGATATTCAAAGAAAAATTGATGAACTTGAAACATTAAAAAGTAAAACACAAGTTTGTTCAAATATTTTACAAGAAATGTTTCCACATAATCAACAAAAATTAATTTCACCAAATAAAAAACGTTTCGATTCACCCGAATCTTCAAAAGAAAATAAAAAACAACGAAAGATAAATTATTTTAATGGTTCAGTTAAAACAATGGATAAAGACAATTTAGCTATTTTCTATCAACTATCAGATATTGATATTATTGAAGATTGGGCTGTTATACAATCGTCATTAAACGAAAGTGATCATTATAATGACATTGACGATACCAACGACGACGAAGACGACGACGACGAGGATGATAACGTTGATGACACGAGTCAAATGAATTTTAACTCTTTTAAACAGGAACAATTTGATTATGATGAAAATCGTGTTTAACAATCTGTTTGCCTGTTGCTGTTTTTTTTTGTCAAAATATAAAGCAATATTTGTTTGTCTGTTTTGTTTATAGTGTAAACAAAAAATATATATGCATATATCGATCCGATAGGATTTAAGAAATGAAGATTTTCATCGAAAGATTTACTTTTTTTTGTTTAACTTAGTGTCAGTTTTTTCTTTAGATTAATATACTTTAGACTTTTCAAAAATGACAGACTCTTAAGCAAGTTACATTACACAACAAATATTTTGATTTTTCTTTATCGATTTCCCGTATACCAAATGAACATTTATACAATGATTATTTTGTATATCGGATATCTTTTGAATATATACATCCACATGGTAAATATGCAAAAAAAAACATGTATGGCGTGTTTTATTCTTTGACGCTAAATGGTCGACCTATAACTGTACACACGATGATGAAAGGACGCAAAGAAATGAAGAAAATCATAGACAAACATTTGATTGCTGGTTTTCTATTTCACGAGAATCAATATGTATATGTGGGATGTTTTCTTACTGAAAATTATCTGTATTCTTTACTTCTAGATATTTTGCTTTTCTTAAAAAGATTAATTAAATTTCTTCCTAATGGCTTCTGTTCGTGAAGCTCAGATATCACCTTCGAAAATTATACAAAATGGAAATCATCATATATCAAAAGTTAAATTTGGGCTTGATAATTCTCATCATATCGATGATAATCATGGATCATTAGATAAAATTCTTGAATCTTCAGCTCTTTCAAATAATTATTCTTCGCCATCAAATCATTCCACATTAAATGGATCAACTCATGCAAAAATATTATCAAACGACGAATATCAATCAATACCAAAACAGTGTACAAGGTAATTATATTGAAATAGCAAAGAAGATATCAGTAAGTATTCTTTAGGAAAATGTCTGGTCTGTCAATAGCATCCAATGGTTTTCGATCACCAAATATGACAACACCAAAGGAGCTCTGTGATCTATTAAGTGGATCACGTGTAATCAATAAAGTTAGTTTTGTTCTTTTTCTTTTATTAAATCTCCTATTAATGTTTTATTTAAAGATTCTTATCGCAAATAATGGCATTGCAGCTGTTAAATGTATGCGTTCAATTCGACGTTGGTCGTATGAAATGTATCGAGATGAACATGCAATAAAATTTGTTGCTATGGTCACACCAGAAGATATGAAAGCAAATGCTGGTTGGGCTTCATTTTATTAATCATTTTCAATTAAAACATTTTTGCTTTTTCATCATAGAATATATTCGATATGCTGATCATTATGTTAATGTTCAAGGTGGTCCATCACACATGAATTATTCCAACTGTGAACTTATTCTTGATATTGCTAAACGTTTTTCTGTAGAAGGTTCGTTTCTATTTTATTTCTTAAAATTAAAGCAAACAAATAAATAAATGCTTCATTTCATAGCTGTCTGGGCCGGATGGGGTCATGCATCAGAAAATCCAAAGTTACCTGAACTACTTCATCGCCATGGAATTATATTTATTGGTAAATGATTAGCAGATTCGTTTTTTTTATTTAATTGAACTTTTGATATGTTTCTTATTTGAATAGGTCCACCAGAACAAGCGATGTGGGCACTAGGAGACAAAATAGCTTCCACAATTATTGCACAAAGTGCTGAAGTACCAACATTTCCATGGAGTGGATCTCGTCAGTGATGAGTTTTATTTGATTAATTTTTACTGATGGAAATTAGTAAATTTCAGATCTTAAACTTGAATGGGATGGAGACAATAATGAAAATATTCGTGTTCCAATGGATATATACGAAAAAGCTTGTATTAAGGATGCAACAAAAGGTGTCGAGGTAAGATGATGCAAGTAGTGTTATTCAAAATATTCTTATTCATCCTTGTTTTGCTTGCAAACCTCATATAGTTACATATACTATATGCTGAATACTTGTTGGTACTCTGCTTTCATATCTTTTAATTTGGTTTCAGACATGGGCTCATAGATGAAAAATATATGGACGCGGCACTAATTCCTTCATATGTCAGCAATACAGAAAATAAAAAGTTTTTTGAAATGACTTAATAAAAAGATATGAAAAGTTGGGTGTTACTGTGCGGAAATATGACTAAAAGAAAAATCTATTCGCAACGCAGTTACAAAAAATACAGTTCAGTAGGAATTTTGATATGGAAATTTCATTTTACTTCTCTCACAGATTTGATAATTCTTTCTTTCAAGTTAGAAATAACAACCTGATTGTATTTTACATTTTCATGCTACAGGAATTATGCTAATGTATTTGTCACTTACTATTGCACTGTATTGCGTCTATCACAGCTATGGGGAAAAATATATGTTTATGTATCATTTAATTATTAGATTGCTACTCGAATTGGTTTCCCGGTGATGATTAAAGCATCTGAAGGTGGTGGTGGAAAAGGAATACGAAAAGTAACAAATCGTGAAGATTTTGAGAATTTATTTCGACAAGTAAATTTAATTAAGTTTTTTCTTTTTTTCTATTGAATTTCTTTTTCTTTTTCGCAAACTTAGGTTCAAGCTGAAGTGCCCGGTTCACCAATATTCTTAATGAAATATGCAGATAGTTGTAGACATTTGGAAGTACAAATTCTTGCTGATCAAAGTGGACAAGCTATATCATTATTTGGTAGAGATTGTTCAATTCAAAGACGACATCAAAAAATTATTGAAGAAGCACCAGCAATAATAGCACCACCAGAAATTCTCGAACAAATGGAAAAAGCAGCTGTACGTTTAGCAAAAATGGTTGGCTATGTTAGGTTGGTTTGATTTTTATTTATATTCAAATTCGAAGAAAACATTATTAAAATTTGATTTAGTGCTGGTACAATTGAATATTTATATAATCCAAAAGATCAAACATACTTCTTTCTTGAACTCAATCCACGATTACAAGTAGAACATCCTTGTACTGAAATGGTTACAGATATTAATTTGCCTGCATGCCAATTACAGGTATCATGTGTTGTTTTGAAATATTTAATCAGCCGAAGTGATGTTGACCGCTGGAAATCAATTAACCTGTCTTTTATGTATTTTTAATTGCGATTTATGAGTGTTAACTAAAGAAGTTCGCCTATGAATATCTGTGTATGTAAGTCTTCCAGACGTAATTCGATAATCTTGGCTAGAATCATTGCTAATGGAAATGAAGTATTGATATGATTAACAGGAGCTGGTGAATTGATGCCAATTTTGGCTTGATGACTCGAAAGATTAAGTTAAAAATGAAAACTAAATACATAGGTAAAATCAAGAATGATTAGTTTAAGTAGACAATTGATTGATTGATCAATAAGAAAAAGTACTAGTTAGTTTTTAAATGATTTATTGAACAACAGATTATTGATAGACGAGGACGAGACAATCTATTGATATTTTATAGAGTTGATGATTCTAAGATTTATGTTACATTATGAAAAAGAAAGAAACTCTTATAAGTGTTTGCCTTCAATGATTCTTATGTACGTTTACCTTTTCTTGAAGCACAAATAATTAAATTATTCTCATGTAAATATTTGTAATATAATATGTACATATTTTTATTGTTAGATTGCTATGGGCATATGTTTACATCGCATAAAAGATATTCGTTTATTATATGGTGAAGATCCATTTGACACAACAGAAATAGATTTTGCTAGTCCTCGTATAAAACCGAAACCACATGGTCATGCTATTGCAGCGCGTATAACGAGTGAAGATCCTAACGAAGTGAATAATGATGAAAATGAAATTTAGCTGTTTTTTTAAATACCCATTGAAAATCATTTAGGGTTTCAAGCCAAGTTCTGGAACAGTCGAAGAATTAACTTTTCGTAGTCGACAGAATGTATGGGGTTATTTTAGTATATCATCATCTGGTGGGTTGCATGAATTTGCTGATTCACAATTTGGGCATGTTTTTTCGCATGGTGAAACTCGTGAAGATGCCCGAGAGTTAGTTGAATGAATTATTTATCTGGAATTCTATTTTGAAATTTATTTTACTTTCCAGTAATCTTGCCGTTGCATTAAAAGAATTATCGATTCGTGGAGATTTTCATTCGACGGGTAAAGACTTAGAGTTTTATTGAATGTATTGGAAAATAATAAAAAATAAAAACGATAACTTTATTTTTCTCAGTTGAAATTTTAATACGTCTACTTGAAACTGATGATTTCATTAATAATACAGTACAAACAAGTTGGCTCGATGGTTTAATTGCTCAACATTTTCAAACTGACAAGCCGGATATTATGTTATCAATTGTTTGTGGTGCTATACATGTAGCAGATGAAATATTCCGAAATAATTTTCAGAATTTTCAATCTTCATTAGAACGGTAAAATTTTATACATAGTTTTGATTTCATATAAAAGAATCTGTTTTGTTTGTTTTTCCTAGTGGTCAGATATTACCCATGAGTACTTTGACAATTTCACGTCAAGTAGATCTTATTTATGAACATATTAAATATAGATTACATGTAATGAAAGATAAAAGAATTTTTGTTTCAATCTGAAAAACTTGATTACTATATTTTAGGTTACAAAATGTGGTCCGAGCAGTTTTTTTGTTGTCATGAATGATTCATATGTAGAATTAGAAGCTCATCGAATGAAAGACGGTGGAATATTGATTAATTTAGATGGTTCAAGTTATTTAACATTTATGAAAGAGGAAGTTGATAGTTACAGAATTATTGTCAATAATAAAACTTGTATATTTCAAAAAGAGAATGATCCATCAATATTAAGGTTTGACATAGACCTTTTTTTTGTAGACACATTTTTGACTGATATTTATTTATTTATTTATTTATGTATATTTTAGAGCACCATCAGCAGGAAAACTCCTTCATTATACTGTAGAAGATGGCGGTTCCATAGAAGCTGGTCAAATCTATGCTGAAATTGAAGTTATGAAAATGATTACTGAACTTCGATGTCCGTCGAAAGGATAGTAAGGAATTAATAAATTTGAATATTTAAATAGTAAATTTTCATTATTGATTTTCAATTGTAAGATACGACGAGCAAACATTTCTATACTAAATGCCAAAAACAATTGTTAGAGAGGTGCCGAATAAGCTCTTTCAAATCTTACTACACACGCTGCATGAAAAAAAAAATGTCTTAACCTTACACTGACCCACCTTGCGAAGCATCTATGTTTGTCTCGCTTTAGGACGTGTTGCTCTCACTCTTGTTCGATACCAATGCAATTGGAAGAATTTGACAGAGATTAACAGAAAAACAGTATCATAATTTTGCCTGTTTATTTTACACTTTTTCTAATACACAAAACAAATTACAATATATATTTTTATATAAAAACAATTTCTAGTCAACTAGGAAGTAACAGCTAAGTTTTATCGTTTCTCTTTGAGAATTCTATCAGATGTTTGTCTTTTCACAGCCTTCTAAGTATGATTAAAGAATCGAATAATAGTGAACATACGTGTATGTCAAGAACTAAGTAATTATCCTAATGCAGTGGTTACCCTCGCGTACTGAATTCATACCCTTACCTTATATATAAATCTAGTCACAATAGACAGATAAAAATGATACAGAAATAAAAACATTTTAAATATTACAACATTCACTCAACGAAGAGAACAACTATGTTGCATTTTTCATATTTAAATCCTGTAAATATTGGATTGCAAACTTTACTTTCACCAATATTCTATTTTCAGTCTTCAATGGCATAAACGCCCTGGCGCTGTTCTCGATGCATCATGTGTTCTTGCTCGTATAATTCTTGACGATTCACAACAAGTTCAACAGTCACAATTATACGATGGAAAATTTAAGTTTGAACTTTTCGATCAATCAAAAAGTACGAAATTAAATCAAATCTTTCAAATAATCAAAGGTTCATTAGAAAATATTCTTGCTGGTTATACATATCCAGAACCATATTTTCGTGAAAGACTTAAGTCCAATGTCGAAACATTATTTTCAATTTTACGTGATCCGTCATTACCATTACTTGAAGTTGAAGATATTTTATCGAATATATCCGAACGAATACCAAAAGAAGTCGATAAGGAAGTTAAAAGAATAATGAAAAACTATCACAGTAATTTAACATCGGTTTTGGTACAATTTCCATCGCAAGCTATTGCATCTATTATTGATAGTTACGCATCAAAATTAGAGCAGCGAAATGATCGCGACACATTTTTTACAACTGTACAAAGTCTTCTACATTTAGTACAATGCTATCGTAATGGTATAAAAGGATATATGAAAGCAGTTATAACAGATTTAATAAGACATTACCTTAACATTGAAACATTATTTCAACATGGACAATATGATAAATGTTTAACACAACTACGTGATAAACATAAAATTGATATGTCGAAAGTCGTTGAAATTGTTTTTTCGCATGCAAATTATAATGCAAAAAATGCACTCGTTATTATGCTTATTGATTTATTATTTGAACGCGATCCAACATTAACAGATGAATTAACAGCATTATTGACTGAATTAGCTCTTTTGACACATGCAACAAATTCTAAAGTTGTTTTAAAATCAAGACAAGTTTTAATTGCATTTCAACAACCACCCTATGAATTAAGACATAATCAAATGGAATCAATTTTTCTAAGTGCTATTGATATGTATGGACATAAGCTATGTCAAGAAAACATACAAGTAAAATATAATGAAATAGAAGAGTAGACAACTTTCTAAACTGTCTCGATTTTCTTTTCAGAAGTTAATATCATCGGAAACAAGTATACTTGATGTTTTACATAGTTTTTATTTTCATTCAAATGTTCAAGTACGCCAAGCAGCATTGGAAGTATGTATTAGAAAAATAATTTCAGTTCAATTTTTATTCAGTACTGATCAATATAAATTCTGTTGTAGGTTTATGTTCGTCGTTCTTATGTATCATATGACTTGAATAGTATTCAACATCGATTTCTTTCAGATGGTACTTGTGCTGTTCAATTCGCATTATATCTTCCACATAATCATCCTAATCGGTACGAGTATAAAAAGATTGTTAATGCAATCCCTATGATATTAAAATGTGAAACACGATATTTTCATTCTTTCTAATTACTAGAGTTCGCTTATTTCTATCTATGTTGGGACCTATATCTTTGTCTGATTTTTAATTTATCCTCTACATGTGTAATAGGATATTGTGAAAGCATATTGATTGATTGTCAATAACAAAAGAGTCTATCATATCTTCACTATATCTCAAGATTTGTGAAAGGAGAATGATTTCCAATTTTTACCTTGCATTTTTTAACAGTCATTTTACATCGTGCCTAATGAAACTCAGCGATTTTATACAATTCAATTTCTAATTCGATTCGATTTAGATTATTTCAACATGAGAATATGATTCGAGTTGGCAGTAGTAGCGATGAATTAATGAATATGAAAGATGTCGATTCAAATCTCTTTCAACGCATGGGTATATCTGCTGCTTTTGATAGTTGGGAACGTGCAAAAAGGTAAACTTATTCAAAGCAAAGCAAAATAAAACAATATCTATATTATTTTTTATAATTTTAGTGCTTTCGATGAATTATTAACACCATTTTCTCCAATGGATCCTGATGAATTATCATCATTTACTGATAATAAATCTAATCGTGCACATAGTCGACAAAGTTCATTCGATAGTAGTTCAATGCGAATACAAAACAATAAAGTAAAAGAAGAATTTTCTAATTCAATGAATAATAAATATTAAATTTTTTAATAATTAGATTGATGAAGCAATCAATTTAATATATGTATTTATTAAAGATGATATTAATCTTCAACAGAATTTAAAACTTGAAGATGTATTTCTTGATTTTTTACAATCAAAAGTATGTTTATAAATTCAGAAAGAAAGTTAAACACTATTTCAAATCGTCTTTGTTTTAGCGTGAAGTTTGTGCAGCAAAAAATATTCGTCGCATTACTTTTTCGCTTGGTGCCAAAGTAAATTTCTACATTAAAATACTAACCAATTGATTTTCATTATTTTTAGCGTCAATTTCCTGTTTATTATACGTACCGAAAACGATTAGATGTAAAGAGAAATGTTTTAACGTTTTGTTCTTCGAAATTTTTATTATTTTTTCTTTTCTAGTTTCAAGAAGATAAAATTTATCGAAATTTAGAACCAGCACTTGCCTATCAACTTGAAGTCTATCGTTTACGTTCATTTGATTTAGAATTTGTTCCAACATCAAATCATAAAACGCATATCTACTTAGGCAAAGGAAAAGTTCATAATAAACAACATAATGCGATTGATTATCGATTTTTCGCACGTTCAATCATTCGCCATTCAGATTTTGTAACTAAAGAAGCCAGTTATGAATATTTAGAAAATGAAGCTGAACGAACATTACTTGAAGCGATGGATGAATTAGAAATAGCATTTTCTCATCCATTAGCAAATAAAACTGATTGCAATCATGTTTTTCTGTGTTTCGTACCAACTGTTTGTATTGAACCAACTAAACTTGCAGAAAGTGTTCGTAGTATGGTACTTCGTTACGGTATGTTGAAATCAAAATGTGTTTTATTTTGCGTACCTATTTTGTTTTATAAACAAGGATTATTATTCAGTTTTTCATATTATATTTTATTTGAAGTTCATGTTCATATTGATTTATATGATCTAAAATTGGATAATAGTTATTTTTCTGATTTTCGTTAGATCAAATGGTGTAATCTAGAATTAAATTGTTCAATATTTAATTCGAAAGGATTGCTTCTATTATCATTTGAATGAAAAGTTTTTTCCTGGTGTTAAATATTTATGAGTTAATCAGAATTTTCAGACGCTTTTCAAAAATGTACGCATGAAATGAGAGTATTTGATCGGAAGAAGTTCTCCGTGTTTGACAGAGAGATCAAAGGGTTTATTTACGTTCAATAGGACACCATCACAACTTTCCCATCAAATAGTCTGGACTAATAAAGTGACCAGAACGATAGTAAAAACAATAGAAGGACCATTATTTCTTCTCATTCTGTGACTACTATCTACCCCGATGGCACCAACCTGATAGGGAAAACATTTGCACATTTCGAGACATGATTTCATTCGATTACGATTTACTATATCTCTTAATAAAACAATATTACTATAGGACTTCATTGTGACTTTTTGTATAGATCAACTATTTTTATTCGAAACACTTGATCGCCTTATACTCTCGTCATCACATAGAGAAATTATTCGAGCATGAAATAATCATAAATTCTAACTTGTACTTTTTTCATTTGATTCTGTAGGTCTTCGTTTATGGAAGCTTCGCATTCTTCAAGCTGAATTAAAAATGACGATACGTATAACACCTGATTCGGAACGAATACCATTTCGAGTATTTTTAACATATGAAAGTGGTTATCATCTTGATATATCTCTTTATCGCGAAGAAACAAATCAGGCAACAGGGCAAACAATATTTCGAACGTATACACTCGGTAAAACAGGTCCATTAGATGGTCGTGCATTACACGATCCATATTTAACTAAAGATCATTTACAATATAAGCGTTTTACTGCTCAATCAAATAATACAACCTATGTTTATGATTTTCCTGAAATGTTTCGACAAGCATTATTATTATTATGGAAACAATATTTCGAGCGAAATAAACTTAAAGAACATATCCTACTAAAAGATGTTTTTAATTATGAAGAACTTATTCTCGACATGTCAAATCAAAGTAAAAAGAATAAGAAATTTTTAGATTTTTCTGAATTCAACTAATTAATAGTTTTTTGAAACACGATATCAAAGAAATGTTTTAGTATGTAGTCTAGAGATACTCAGTCCTCCTCTCTAAATCATGAGAAGTGATCTATAGAACGTAGCTTTATTGTGTTTCATATTTTTATCCTACAAAGATTCCTTGAAAAATATTCTTATGAATCTTTTTAAAAGTATTTAATCATCTCTATAATTACTAGCTATGATTTCGTCAACATTCTGTTCAATGAAAACATCACAACATCAAACGGGTGAGTCGAATGAACATCTTCAACAATGTGGTCTTTTAACACGTACACGTTCACCGGCCGAAAACGATTGTGGCATTGTTGCTTGGCGTATTCGTATGAAAACACCCGAGTGTCCAAATGGTCGTGCAATAATTGTTATTGCCAATGATATAACATATAAAATAGGTTCATTTGGTATTGAGGAAGATTTATTATTTCAACGTGCATCAGAATTAGCACGTTTAGAACGTATACCACGCATTTATATATCTGCGAATAGTGGTGCGCGTATAGGTCTCGCTGAAGAACTTAAATTTCTTTATCGTATTGCATGGAATGATCCCACAGATATTGATAAAGGTATTCAATATTTATATCTCACGCCAGATGATTATTCACGTGTATCACATATGAATTGCGTACGAACAGAAACTATCAAACTTGATAATGGCGAAATTAGACATAAAATTATTGATATTATTGGAAAAGAAAATAGTCTCGGAGTAGAAAATTTACGCGGATCAGGTATGATTGCCGGTGAAACTTCATATGCATATAATCTTATTGTAAGTATTTATAAATTTTTAATTTTTTTGTAAGATTGAATTAAATGAAAAATGTTACATTTGTGTTTTTAGCCAACAATCAGTCTAGTAACCTGCCGAGCAGTTGGTATTGGTGCCTATCTTGTTCGATTAGGTTCTCGTGTTATACAAGTTGAAAATTCTCATATAATATTAACCGGTGCTGCTGCACTCAATAAAGTTCTTGGTCGAGAAGTATACAATAGTAATAATCAATTAGGTGGTATACAAATTATGTATAATAATGGTGTTACACACGATGTTGTGAAAGATGATTTCGATGGATGTTTACTTGTACTTCGATGGCTATCTTATATGCCTGAAACCATGCTTCATTTGCCGCCTGTACTATCCGAGTTAAATGATCCAATTGATCGCCAAATAGATTTCGTTCCAACACCAGTAGCATATGATCCAAGACATATGATTCAAGGAGGACAATTTACTTCTGTACAACAAATCACTAATGATATAGATGAATTACCCGTGACAACATATCAATCCGGCTTTTTTGATCGAGATTCATTTATAGAAATCATGAAGGGTTGGGCAAAGACTGTTGTTTGTGGTCGAGCTCGCCTTGGTGGAATTCGTAAGTAGTTGTTATTGACGTGTACAATACTTTTTTATTGTCATATTTTAAAGCGATGGGTGTTATTGCTGTTGAAACTCGTACAATTGAATTAGAACAACCAGCTGATCCAGCTAACTTTGACTCAGATGCACGTACTATTCAACAAGCTGGTCAAGTTTGGTTTCCTGATTCTGCATTTAAAACAGCACAAGCAATAAATGATTTTAAACGTGAAAATTTACCATTGATGATATTTGCTAATTGGCGTGGTTTTAGTGGCGGAATGAAAGATATGTACGATCAAATCATAAAATTTGGCGCTTACATTGTCGATGCTTTACGTACATATGACCATCCTGTCTTCATTTATATTCCACCATATGGTGAATTACGGGGTGGAGCTTGGGTTGTTGTTGATCCAACCATTAATTTACGTTATATGGAAATGTACGCTGATCGTATGAGTCGTGGTGGTGTACTTGAAGCAGAAGGTACTGTTGAAATAAAGTATCGTACTAAAGATCTTATACGTACAATACATCGTATTGATGATATTTGTCAAGAATTAATAAAAAGTATAAGTTCGTGTACAACAAATACGACGAAAGAAGATCTAGAAAGGCAATTGGCTGAAAGAGAAAAAAACCTATTACCAATTTATCAACAAGCTGCTACTATGTTTTGTGATTTACATGATACACCAGGTAGAATGTTAGAAAAAGGTGTTATTCAAGTAGGTTGATTGAATTATTAGAAATAAAAGAAAATTCTTACTGTATTTATTTTAATAAAACAAGGATATTTTGAATTGGAGAACAAGTCGAGAATTTTTTTATTGGCGTTTAAAACGTCGTTTAGAAGAAGATAATGCAATTAAAACTATTCTAACAGCTAATCCATCATTAGATTATCATGGTGCAGCAAATTATCTTCAGCAATGGTTTAGTGAAGATAAACAGGATAATGTAATATAATCGGAATGAATTTATTTGTTAATGTTTTCAATTTTCAATTTTTTAGAATTTTCAATGGGCACAAGATCGACTTGTTGTTCAATGGTTTGAACAATTTAAAAGTTCTTCAGTAACTAATGATCGAATAAAGAATCTTGAAAAACAATATGCTCTTGAAGATATTCGTCGGTATGTTTTTCTAAGTTTTGACTTGCTTTTGAAAATGTTCTTTTTTTTGTAACCTTTTTTACAGAATACTTCAAATCCATCCTGATATTTTATCAGACATTATTCAACAATCGACTGATGAACAACGTATGAAATGAACTAAACTTTTGAATAGTAAATGAAAAAATCCTCAGCGTTTATGATTACTATCACAACATGTGATATGTTCATTTAATTTTTTCTCAATTACTTCACTGTTGAATGTTGTACTGTTTTTTACTATTCACTAAACATGAACAAATATGAAACCGAGAATCTAGATTTTTGTATTCACTTTAATTTTCTTTTTCTTTGCGATAATAGCTTCACATTCTGGAAGACATTTGGTTCACGTCCATTTGTAATCATGACATTCATTTATTGTTATTATTCTCATGTCATTCTTGCTGTTGTTTTCTTTTATCTTGATCGTATAAATAAAGGTTTGCAAACAGTTACGACAAATATTTTTCAATATCATTTCTTATAAGAATATTATTTTAACGTATAATGAATCATTCAACATTTAACTTATTTTCTTTTCGTTCTGATGTCTGCTTGTGGGCGTAGGTAACATGAGCCACAAGACCTACACACGGAGCCTCACCGACTCTTTCAGTAGCATCATTACCCGTTTCGACGATGAGGTTGGCAAAAAATATCTCTTAATTTAACAGGTTGTATCTGGTACTCGACTGACCGCATTGAATAGAAATGCCAAATATACTACGAAATAAATCACATAGAATTAAAAGAATATGTCTATCATTAGGGGTATAATTCAAGAGAGGTATTGCATCCATACTGGATAGAACAATATTAATCATGTAAAGTTTTTGTTTGCTTACATAAATATTTTTTCGTGATGCAAACGTGATTTTGTTACAGAATAGATAATTTCAAGTTGATCAGGAACAGGTACTTATTCGATTCTTTTTTAATCAATGCTTCTAATGTTGACAGTTGCAAATATATTTGAACTTGATCTACTTCTTCATCAGCATGCTGTTTGAATATTTAGTTAAAGAATTATGAAAAAGAAAGGTAGCTACTTTCAGACGATAAAATTGTTTTGTATCTTGAAGAAATGGTAATTCAAGATAATTTTTATAAACTGCTGATGAAGAAGATTTTATCACATGACTATTATTTGGTACAGATGAATTTTCAATGAAGCCAAGTTTCAGTGAAATTTTGCAGATGATTTTTAAGAAAAAAACTTTACCTTGTTTTTTCTGTACCGTAAATATGTATAATTCTAGTCATTAGTTGAGTATGAATTACTTCATTTTGATCTTTAGCTTTAATATATTCCAGACGTTTTAATATTATACTTATTGATTTATGATTGAAATAACATTACGTGTCAAACTTCCATTGCCATATGTAATTTCATTATTCATTTTCTAATTAAACTAAAAATATAAAGAACTTAATTGATTCTCAGTAAAAAGAAGTCACAAATCTTTTTTCATCGCGAATCGCATTGCCTTCGTACGAAATTTTAATTTAAATATTGGCAAAAAGCGTTTGTTACTTCCATTGAAATTAGATTATTTTTCTATTTTGTGATATAGAAACGAAGTAGGCTTTCTGCTAGTAAATAAAGTAGGGGTGAGAATTTATTGTTATTGTTATAAATAACAATAACAAAAAGATTATTGTTATTAATAATAATAACAAACAATAGTTAGTGTTATTTGATAACAATATCTTTTTTGTTATTTGTTATTGATAACAAAATAAACAAATAACTTTTTTTCTGAAAAATCTTAGTTTTGCTTTATAACAATGTCGAATCGTAATAGTTTTATTTGCTCATTAATCTCCGATTGCTAGGTGATGTCACTGATCATAATTTCGATTAAATTGTCTATGATACTCCGAAGATCCCAAAAATGATCATCTCGAGTATTTGTCTCATGTACAACTGAAATTTACTGATTTCTGTATAAGGGATGATTG
>OENM01001957.1:0-21899 GCA_900239745.1 Rotaria magnacalcarata | reverse complement strand
GAACGCACCAACAAAAATACATTGAATATCGCGTATCATTCGAAAATTATTTCATATCTGCTTAGAAACTTTAAAATCAAACTCAACCTCTGCTAGACAACTTATTCATCATACATTTCTCTGTCATTCTCTAGAGGTTGAGCTTGATACGTTGCTCAGCTAATTAAATAGAATCAAAACCAACTCCATTAATTGCATAAAAAAGCGTTCTAAATAAGTACATGTCTCTAATTAGAACGAACATGCAAATAGCGTTCCTTATTAGAACACGTCTATACAAAATTCATGGAAAGTATTTGATATAACGTAATTTCGTCTCTCTCGACTACCGAACTTCAACATTGACCCTTGGTCCTGGAACCAAAGTTGTCCAGTTCAAGTTTCTCTACAACATACTAGCGGTTTAGTTCAATGCGATACAAATCTCATGTTTAGTTAAGTGTATCGATTTCGAATGGAAAATCGATGGGCTGTTGTGTATTGAATTCGTCCGGTTACACTCACAATGGGTTTTATTTTCCAGTATAATTGGGTAGCGTTAGAAATTTTTCAATTTCGTACTTCATTAGATGGAAATTATAAAGCTTCTCTTGTGTATGAAATTTAATCTATTTATAAGTGAAATAGCTATTTAGTTTGAAGTTTTTTTTAAACCAGGTAGTTCTTTTAGATTACTAAGTACTTTTTCTTTTTTTCTAATTAAGATGTAAGTCTATTGCAGAGTATTCGTCGTAGACGTACATAATGGAAGCACTGAGATAATAATAGAACAAAAAAAGCATTCTACGAATTCAGTTCTTTTATATTCAGTAGTTACCGATGGTAGAAATAGATAAAATAATTGGGAGGAAAGTTAAAAAGTGGTACTTAAATGAGCAATCTTCAGCCCGGAACTGTGTAGTCGATTCACTTCACTCACTAAAAATATTTGCACTGAAAAATGTTGTTATTCAGAAACTTTTGCGATTGAGCAACGATCTAGTTAAAGCTCTCAACCCTACTTTCCTGCAAGTATTCACAAATTTAAGGAAACATGGTAGAATTACGACTTGCAGCTCAATAGACGAGAGTCTACACGCATAAAATTAAAGGGCAAATACAATTTCTATCATTTAGCTGCTTCCATTTTAAAATGTAGAAATTGTGTACTGCTTCCAATTATACTTCATAATTAGATGTTAAAGAATCATGAAAACAATACAGGACACTTTTAGTGCAATATCAATGTTAAAATCAAAGTTGAAGTTGAAGTATCTTCTTTAAATTTTGTATTATCACATTCAGTTTTGACCTGTTTTAAGTGACAGCAGCATCTGAAGTTTGTAAACTCTTAAATTCACGGCAGAATGATATGTTTCAGAAATGTATTTGAAGAGTAGGCAATATGAGGTTGAAAAGGTTAGCCTTAAGTTTTGGTCTGACATTCAAGCTCATCCAGTTCTTGGCCGATCAATCATTCAATATGACACACCAACCCAATTCAGCTCAAGTTTGACTCTTAAATCTTCTTTACGTGTTAGATTAATTGAAGTTTGTTTCGGTATAGGAACCATTTCTGACCAAAACATGATGGATAGATTAGTATCAATTTAGACTTATATATACACTCACACAATTCTTTCTAAACACTGTTTGTACACATAAATTTTAATTTATGAATGTGATACTATATGTTACACTTAGTTTATCGTTAGTGATTATTTCTTGAAATCTATTTACCAGTTTGATCATTTCCAAAAAGAAAGCTCCAATTGAAGAGTGTTCAATATATCGTATTGAACTAAACCGCTAGTATGCTGTAGAGAAACTTGAACTGGACAACTTTGGTTCCAGGACCAAGGGTCAATGTTGAAGTTCGGTAGTCGAGAGAGACGAAATTACGTTATATCAAATACTTTCCATGAATTTTGTATAGACGTGTTCTAATAAGGAACGCTATTTGCATGTTCGTTCTAATTAGAGACATGTACTTATTTAGAACGCTTTTTTATGCAATTAATGGAGTTTGTTTTGATTCTATTTAATTAGCTGAGCAACGTATCAAGCTCAACCTCTAGAGAATGACAGAGAAATGTATGATGAATAAGTTGTCTAGCAGAGGTTGAGTTTGATTTTAAAGTTTCTAAGCAGATATGAAATAATTTTCGAATGATACGCGATATTCAGTGTATTTTTGCTGGTGCGTTCGAATAGGGGACAATTTTTACATTAGCGTTCTTATCGAGGAAAGTGCTTTTATTCAGAATGGCATCAGGTAACTGCAAACTATCGCCATAACTAGATCATTTCTCAACTTTTTTCAAACATTCTTTCACCAATAGATAGAAAAGAATTTTTCTACTTTGCTGCAAAATTTCAACTCATTTACTCATATTCTCACAGAGATATTGTAGTCGAAACATGAACATAAAAATCTCCGTTCTTATCAGGTACATGTACTCTATGTGATCACCATAATAATTTCGAAAATCTAGGGCGAAATTCTTTTAATATATCAAATTTTTAGAAATTCAAGAAAGTTCTCCCGAAAAAGTTTTACTAGAAAAGGAAATTATACCGCGTCAAATGTCTTTCTATACTGGAAGATTCTTTAGAAAAGAAATTTTATCCGGGGTGATAAATCTATAATGAGAATGACTTTTTTGCCGAAGATTCGAAGAATTATACAATTAAGATTTGAAGGAGATAAGTGAAAAACATTATATTACATAGATCGCAGTGTCCTGATAAATCCCGAGAGCCGTCCTTTTTAAATATTTTTTCGCTGGAATCCTGACAAGCGCTGCGATGTATGTATTACGCAATTTATCGATATAGGGCTGTATTTTACTTATCTCAAGTGAGCAAAACATTCTAGTTCGATTATGTGTATCCGTCAACACCTACACGATTAAGGTTTAAATCCTTTCATTATTAACTTCCTGAGGAGCGCTGTCTTCAGGCTGAAGGCAAACAGAACGAAAAAATATATTTTTCGTTCTGTCGTATCGTTGAACATATGTTTAAACAGCAGAAAATGGATAGAGAATCGTTCATTCAACCAATGGTGATTACTGATTATTTTCTTCTACTAGGAAGAAAATATCAGCTAAATTTAGTTCAATAATTATTCAATATTATGCTCCTATTGTTTAGATCATGTTATAATTTATACTATATTTCACTATGAAATGTATTAAAAACATTATCCTTATCCATTTTGGATATAAGACGTTGTGAGCATACAAAAATATTTTTTCTATGTCATAAGATTTGTTTCTTTCCAAAATATTGTTTCATTCGTATTATATAATAATACAGCATAATATCAAGACGATAGTACAAATCCATGCGGCATAAGTGCTAAAAGCTGTTAGCGCAATCCCCGTGGGATTAAAATGTGAAACACGATGAAACTTGGTTTCTGGAGTTCATCTATCACGGTCACTGATGGTCTGTGGAGCTTCTGTGTCATGGTCTGTATTATGATGTATGAAGTCTCTAGAAACCATCACAGACCGTTACCGAGAAATTTAATAATTATTAATTAATTAACCAATTAGTTGATTAATTAATTTCTCTGTAACGATCTGTGGGGGGGGGGNTCCAAATTTCTACTCTATATACTTCAAAACTCCTTTCAGATCGTGCTTCACAAAATACAGAGCATAAATAAAGCTGGCTGAGAGCGACAGAACGCAAAAGAAAGTGATTTTTAAAATTTTTCTCTAGCTTCGAATAGACAGCAAGAATTATCGGGATTCACGAGGTTAATATAAACTCCTTAGACATTTAATAAATAATGTAATGTAACTAAAAATATTACTCCTTTTTCTGCATATTATCATACCCTAGTGCATGTACTGAGCGAAAGGTACCGGAAAAAGTACCCTGCTACTAGTATATCCCAGAAACTTTCGGGTACTGAAGTACTTCAACATTAGTTTTAGGCACGTATTAGGTACTCTGTTGGGTATCCTGCTGGAAAGCGTCTGGCAAATGGGTACTATTGCACAGTATGCTTAGGTACCCTGTTATCAAAATTGTAGTATGTTGATAATCGAACCTAATCTTTGACTTTTCCTTTTTTCTCTCAAATCAATTTATTAAATTTTTTCGATTCTGATAGCTTCAGTAGGTCAAATTTCTGGATTTGACCGAACTTGAGTTGGTCAAATCTCCACCAAACCACTTCAGGGTAGTCCGCTCTTAATTTACAATTAAGATCGGCACGTTCTCGACTAATAAATAGTCAAGAAATAATTTAGAAAAAATAGTATGTAAATAGATAAGTTTCTTATAATTTGTCGAGTTGTTTATGCGGAGCCGTGCGTGCAAAAGAAAACGGTGAATGTACATTCGCTACACAGAACGCGAGAAATCTAGGATACCCTGTAGAGCTTTCCTCAGTAAAACTACGAGTGTGGGTACCTATCCAAGTACTTGTTCAGTGAACATACTGCTATGGGTACCTTGAACTCAGTACATGTTCTAGGGATGTATGTCAATATCGTCGATTAGATTTAAAGAATCGAACTAAGTATTCATTTAAATCTAATGAATATCGGAGATATCCATTATGTTCGTATGAGGTACAAATTATGGTGCCAGATTATGATCGCAGCTCAGTTATGACATGCACTGCCCTATAGGTCTCAAACAATACATTTGCAAAAACTCGGTTGGTTTGGTTATTATATTCAACTTGTACCAAGTTACTGATACAGGTCGATTTTTAGTGTTATTAATATGTTAGTCTTTTTTTTATTCTTGATATGACTGATGATTAATTTGGTGCTCATTTCGCAGATAGACAAGTTTGGTGATCAAAAAATAGCTACCCATTTCGTTTTCTTTAAAATTTGTAGATACTTTTGTCTAATAATGCAAGTGATTATTACATATTGGACGAAGAAACATTCTTAACTTGATATAGCGCGATAGAGAATTTTTTAATCAAATGATCTATTTTTCATCCACTCTAACGGTTTGTTTGATGAAAATTCAAATAGTTGGATAGAGAAACAGTTACTGTATCGATTCATCTAATTTTAATCTATTTTAGTTAGTAATATCGATAGATTTGAGCTCATTCGAATAGTATCGAAAATCTGTTAGTGTAAACTGAAGAAAATGAGCAAAAATAATCGAATCATGATATTAATATTTTGACATTTTCATTATAGAGTTTGAAATATAATATTTGTTTGTTTTGAAAGAGAATATTAAATAATTTTTGTAAAAACAAAAGATGACAAACGCGTGTTTTGAACTCTCATTCCTGGTAAATTTCATAGTTGAAGTAATCTCTGAATCGAAATATTGCGTTAGCGTGATTCAATACTGAATTGCAAAATAGTAAATAAAACATTCAAAGATATAATCATATACATAGTAAATAGTTATTTTCAAATTTTGAACATTGATTCTCTCACTTCCTATGTGAATCTTTATCAATAATAGACATTCAATGATAGAAAAAGTAATATTCCTTACGTCTTCATCATTTACTAATGATAATTATCTATATATATATATATATATATTATTGAAGATAGATGATATAATTCATCTTTACGAAGATATTGATCGTTATTTAAATGGTATCTCGGCTATCATCGAAATCGTACGATATCGACTATATTTACATGAATTACTATATCTTATAAATCTAAAAACAACATAGAAGGAATTGAATCGAAATAGAATTTTATGCATATGATGTGTCATTCTTTTTCAAAAACATGAAAAATAAATCTTAGCATTGTTCTCGCCGATAAAAATAATGTAATGAATTCTAGACACTTCGGCGAAAAACAAAAACTACTATTATACTATATGGATAGATATTGATTGGGATATTATTTCTTAAAAAAACTTAAATAAATTATACAATTTCATTTCATTCAATTATTTTTATCTAAAAAGTTAAACTCAAGTGAGATTAAATAGATATTTGTATCGAGAAAATGAAAGCCAACATGAATTGAAATTTCGTTTAAAACTTAGCCATTTCATTCAGTATTAAGAAGAATGATCAGAATAATGATTCGAAATCTACTGAAGATTATAGTTAAGATTGAAAAACGTTCTAATATCAAACAAATTTAGTTACGACTGTTAAGTTCAATTTTCATCTCTGATATAAATTAAAATAGTTTTAGAGATTTCCATGTATTTATTATCAGATTGTGAATTATGCATATGCATATATTTTTGTCATCGCACTTGGCATATTCTTTTAAATATTTATATTCTGAGTTTGACTAGGGAAATGTTTTTTGTAAGTAGAAGTTATGTCGTCAAATTGAAGTCAAAATTATTCCAACCACTATTTAAATTTGCAAAGAACTAATTATATATTTTTAGCTATTCTAACCTGAGGGTGTGGGTGTGGGTGTGTGCACGTAAAGAGGCTCATCACACCAACACTCCGCACCCGCATCCAGAACAAAAACAATATCTTTCATACCGTTATCCGTTGAAATTTTCTTATTGAGTCAATCTGAAATATTTTATTTGTTTACACTGCAGATTGAAAAGCAAGGAAACTAGCAGCTAGCTAACCAAATACACATTTCACGTTATGTTCAATATACTATCTACCTCTTGAGCAAGTAATACTAAAGTGTATATCATATAATAAGAAATAACAAGTGATTTCCTACAACTTCTTGCAGTAGAATTCTTTTTCTGGTTGACTTTTACCTAAGACTTTGAGTAAAGTAAGTGAAGTTGCTTCGAATTCGAGTTATGCTTGTTTTTCCAGCTTTTCTTCTATTTTCCTTGAACGGGAAGTTTAAGCATCACTTTTTTTCAGCCGAATACTGGAAATGAAGTCCCTACATTGATGACTCGCTTTGATATTTTTAATCAGACCAAGATGGAACTTTGTAAAAATAGGTCATTTCACCAGAGCAATTGAATAACACACTCACAACCTTATTATGATACTTTGCAGAACTCCTAGAAAGTGTTCGTTAATATCGACCAAGGCTCAGGGACTAACCGTTAGAAAGTACACTAATTCGTTCTCGTGATACACTAGATAAGAAGATGGTGCTAAAATAAACTTTCTTCAACGTTTCAGACCCATTGCTAGCTGACCAAAGGACACTATACGAATGAATTCACGCTTTTAAGGGCCCCCACCTCAGCAACGCTCATTTTTTGAGCTTTTGAAAAACTCTATATTAAGATAGCCCGGCGTGTCTTCTTTCAGAATCTGTGCTCATATCTCAAAGATTCAACTGTTTCAATGACCAAATTCCCGTTTTTCTACAAGTCCTACATACAGACCGAAAGAGAAAAATTCTTGTTTAGTCACTAGAAATCTACAGATCTAAGTCTTTTCTTTCAAATGAGGTGTTGATCATGATGTTTTCTATTTATTTTTTCGTGGTCATTTTGATACTCTAACTAAGTAGTTTTGTTTTTCAGATACCTCAACTCCGGAACGAAATTTGAAAAAAACTACTCTTAACAATTTCTTCATTTTTCATTTCTCCATCGAATGGCGCAACTCCGGCCAAAATGGAACGAAATTTGTGCGACTACTTACATTTTTGGCGACACCTACGCTATTCCCATTAAAAAACGTTTATATTTTTTTCTGAAAATTTTGATAATTTCTAAATTAGGCCAGTGTCTATCTCTTGTTATAGTTCTTACAGTTGGTGTCTCTACCTTAGTATATATCGCTGTACAGTACAAATAAAAGGCTCTTTTTAGATGTTACTACTGCACATTTAAAAGATATTTACTTCCATTGTTCATTGGTTTCTGGCATTCCCTTAAAAATGTCGTTCATTCTGCTCAGAGTCTTACTTGAGAGATAACTATATTAGTGGTTCTATGATACATAATCAAATTAGTTTAATAAACAGCTTACCATGATTTTTTACAGATGTCGACATGGTGTTATTGGATGGTTGTAGAGAAACGGATGTAGAAGGACGACCTGGTGGTATTGGACCGAATGAAAGATATAATTTTGCAACGACAGTGGTTAAAACAAGACATACGAGTCCCCATGCAAGGTATCTTGAGCACTTGTTTTCTTGTTCAGTATGCGAATTACAGGAACTTCTTAATTTGTAAAATGATGCCATCACTGAGCCTGAAAACGGCTGGACAAAACGTGAAGGTTCTTCATGCTCTTCAGAGTAGCTGCTGACGACCTAGAAAATTTTTCGAGACTTAAAACGTTTGTTCTGTGGATAGTACGAAGAATGATTCAGATGCCAAAATCAAGCGCTTTCTTTAGGCGTTATCAACTTTCTAATAGGAACTGTATCACCATTTTTTGAAAAGGCTTATCCATTCACTCATTCAGCTGGAAGTCTCATTATCTTTTCAAATATTTCAAAATAACAAACCTTCTTCAATGCTTTGTCAGAGAGTTTGATCTGCCCAAATGTTTGCTTCATGAGACCAGTCGTGCGAATAATATCAGGATGGTGTGAAGGAAGAGATGCCTCTTGGATAGAGAGGCATTTTTCATAATAGCTCATAGCTTTCGAGTACTGTTCGTTTTTGTAGTAGAAGGTACCGATATTGCCAAGAGAAGCCGCAATTTCCGGATGTGTCGAAGGCAAACATCTGCGGAAAATTCGCAATGCATTCGTCATATTCTCGAGTGCTTCTCTCTGACGTCCTTCCTTATCGTGAACAGTAGCGATGTTGTTGTACGTTCTGGCCTGTCATGTAAGAAAAGAATGAGAAATGATTAATACGTTTGACAAGCATAGACTACATACGATATGTAATTTATTTGGCTTCTCTACGCTACATTGAAGTTCCAACGTCCGCTTGAATTGTTCGAGCGCATCTTCAAGATGTCCCTTGTCATTGAGTACACAGCCGACATTTGCGTATATAGTAGCTAGTTCAGGATCGTTTGGTGAGAGTAAAGTGGCAAAGATAGAAAGTGCATGCCGATAATATCGAAGTGCTTCATCCAGATCACCCAATTGATGTGCAATAAAGCCTAGTTGTTGAATGATACAAGGGTCTTCTTCCTCTTGAAGAAGTGTCTCGTAAATATCCTTTGCTTTACTCCATTCACCCATTTCAGTCATCAGATATCCCAGCCGCTGCATACCAGATAATATACCGATTTCTCTTCGCATATAATCGGTCAATTGTTTCAACTGAGAATCATTTTCACTTGTTGTCGTCAAATTCACTTGACAGACACCATTCTCTACTTCTCGAACTTCACTGATTCGAAAAATGGCATTCATGTCCCACAAATATTCTTGCTCGTCATAGAAATAACTTAATCGCCTGCTAAGATAGCCAACTGGACTCGAAGTGAGCGCGAGATTGACATTAATGACGTAGAAAATAGCCTTCAAACTGGGATCATCAAGTGAAGATAGAGCGAACTGACGCGATACATGTTCATCAGCACTTGTTGAGAGAAAACTGTTGAATGATATAAGTCCACCAACATTTTCCTTGAGTTTTATAAGTTCCTCAATTGACATACTACAACAAGAATCACATACCCTGAACGCATTGTATTCAAGAATCCGAAACTAGAAATAGTCCAATCGTTAAATCTGACAGAGGCTCGTCGCAGGTTCAAAAACCGCAACTCTTTTAGAAGATTTCATAGTGTTTTATGACGAAGGAGAGACAATTTTGATTGGCTACACGATTATAGTTGATAAAAAGAGATTGTTATGTTACAAAATTCCGTCTAGAGCGCAGAAAAAGTTTCGATTTTCCATTTGAATTACTAGTTTCTTCCTTGTACTATTAGGAAAATGGGAGAAGAAAATATATTTACCTCTGCCCTCGATAAACAGTAAAATTCCCAGATGATAAAGTCCGATGAAGATTTTTCAGTTGATGATGCAGATCTTTGATAAAAAAGCCAAATTTGTTGATGACCTCAAGATCATGTGTCCGTAGAGCTTTGTTGAGCATACGATAGACGAAGCTATCTCGAGTATACCACCATGTAGGTGAATACTTGGCATAGTCTCGGTCGAACTCATCGATCACGCGCAAAGTGGCCTCATTGTCCGCGTACTCACATTTGCAATAGTCGATGAGCGCACATTTAGCTTGTTCACCATAATTCATTTCAAGAAAGGTTTCTTTCAAAAGTTCGCAATACATAAACATAGAATTTAGATTATTGATAGGTTCTGATGATGTAACAGGAGCAAGTATAGTGACTGGAGTGGCATTTCGATAGACCATTTGAAGATTTCGCTTTAGAGCTTCAGTTAATAGTAATAGATCACCAGATGCACCTCTTATTTTTGGGTAATCTTTGGTCCAGTGTTTGTGGAATTGTTTATCTGTACAAATAACATAGATAGAAGCGACTAATGGCCAGTGACTCAGAAACAGAATATTGTTCTCAACTAGCTGGTCAATTATGAAACAGAAAACCTTTTGATCCTGTAGATGAGTGATGAAGTCAATGCATTCATTTTGATCCGTGAACGGTTTAATTGAAAAACCAAAGTGAGAAAGCTGAGCTAAATTGACTTCGTCTATAAGTATATCCAGATAAACGATAATAGAATCATCGGCGTATCGCCGTCGTATTCTCGGAGTAGTAATAGCATTTAGTTCCATCTATCGATATTATGATTGTGCCCGTTAGGTAGTGAATATTTCGCGATTTACGAGTCTTCGGAATCAAAGGAAAGGTGAAAGTTGCCACTGAGGTGATAGAAAATGTTATCATTATTGATTTTTCATTATTTCCACGGTGTCAGATATCTGATACCTTCTATATGACTATCTATCAAGGACTCTTCCAAGACTGTTAACTTCTCTAGATAAGAAAGAAATTTAATCCGTCACATCCCCTCCTTTCTATTTCGTTTGGTTTTCGATAAAAAAAACATGATGAAAAGAAATATCATATACGACGATGTTTGTTTAGTTCGTTTGTTTGCATCAATATCTACTCTCTATCAACGAAAAGAGTGTCCTTTTCTGTAGTTCACTATAAAACGCATTTCGATGTATGGTTTGAACATGACCTGAGCATTTTTACCACTACTATCGACGTATTTTATGTAGTCAGACGTGATATTAACTGAGAGATTTAGGAAATTTTCTGGAGCTTCAAAGAATACTCTTTAAAGTGTGAGAAATTCACAAGGGTTTTTCAAATTCATATCCAACTTTTGTGAAACATGATATAAAAGGAGTATTGAAGTATATAGAGTAGAAATTTGCACCCCCTCCCACTAGAGCTGAACAGAATACTCGAAGTACTCGTAAATATATAAGACGCTCCTATCTTTAACCACTTAAAAATATGCACGATTCGTATTGAAACATTATCCTGCCTGTGTTCTGTTGAAAACTGAAGCCAACCATTGGTGACTTCTTTTTAATCGATACTATGATACATTTTGGTATTTGTACCGGAACCAGTAGTGGGCAGATTTCCAAAAAAGGAAACTTCCTAGTTAAATATACAAATTTTGGAAACTACAGAAATGAAAATATGAAGTTTTAGAAATATCCAAAACTTCTGTAATTACCGTAATATTATTCACCGTATGCCAAAACCAAAATGAAGGAACTTTCTCAAGAAATTTCCTGGAAATTATGGCAAATACAGAAAGGACGGGGGACGTTAACAGCCGAAATCGGCCCCCTGTGCAAACACGCCTCTTCTTTTTCATTATGCTAGTTTTGACGCTACATCGACATGTTGAGCCACATTTTATCATTACATCAAATCTAGACATCATCCGCATTACTTTTTATATTGCACTAAAATCCATTGGATTTCCTTTGGGGAGCCGATCATTTTAATAAAATATTTCAGTTATCATAGTTACTACTTATTTTAATTTACCCGTCAGATTGTAGTTCTTTTCACGCTCTCTCTGATGATATTTCAACATATGAGAAAACCTACTGAATTGAATTTGACACCGTCGGCATATCATACAAAAGTTCTAGTAAAGGTGAATACCAATGATGATACTTCTCGCGAAAGACTCAGATAATAATGTCGGTCCACGCTTACTTACATATCACTCGATAAAGAATTTGGAGATCTATCAAATGATTATAAAGAATATAGGAAAAAGAGTGGGTAACGATAAAGTGATCTTACACTCACTATACATGCATGAGAAAAAAAAGTCATTTTTGCTCATGATGCGTCTGATGCGATCAATAGAAAAACTTCGGTTCACGCTTATTTACGTATCATTCGACAGAGAATTTCGAGATCTATCAAACGATGATCAACGCCCCACAGGGAAGCTTACGTAAGAGGATACAGTACTGTGTTTTTCTGAATTTTAGGAGTTCGTCGCAGCAAGTATCTATAAGAAAAACGGATGTTGAAACTTTTGTCTGATTTTGAAACATAAACTAGGTTTGGGTGATAGCCCTCTGTTTAATTTATTCTTTTGAAAACAGTTTCGTTTTACGTATGTTTATAAAGATCGAATGCTGAAATATTTACGCATGTTAACGTGTATCGTTGTGAGTCATCATCATCAGACGAATCATAGAAATCTGAGACTTGTATTGAATCTGTAGCTAAGTTCTTGTATTTGTCCGATGGCATATGACGCTGTTGTGTTTGCCATCCTTGATAGGAAAGAAACCAAATGGCTGAAGCTATATGACTGCAACAGCCGAGAAATCGTGCACCAATGAAGCAATCGCACCACCAGCCTAGAATTGCTTGATCAGTAAAGTGGATTGTTGGATGATATGTAACTCGATTACTATGGGCGGATTGAGTAGGAATACGAATCAAATTTGGAATAATTTTACATCGGTGTACACTGTAAGCTACATCACTGGTTAGATTGGCAGTTGAGCAGCGCTCCTCAGCATAAGAACGTGCTCGTTTCAATTGAAAAACACCATTAAAAATAGATAGTTGTGAGAAATTAAATGAAGATTTATTACCAAAAGTGAGATCTCCTAGATCGTCTTTTGTCATAATAGGAAAACCATCTATGATTTCGGTATGATTAATTATTTCTCATAGAGAAAACCGCTTGATTAGATTATTTTCTTCTAAGAGCTAAATAAGGACACAATACAAGTTGCAGAAAAAGTTATGTTAAAAATAATTACGAGCTGAATTTTATTTATTGTTGCCGTAATTGCATTATTTGTGCACCTATCTCTTCATCTTCCAGTTTAGATCTTGTCATAGATGGTTGATAATGATTGATGAGAGCGCAAGCAATTGACATATCAGATTCTAAGCACACTAGAGACGAGTTTTGAATGGTATTCGCAAAGTACTTAAATTGTTTGAGTCGACGGTTAGTGGCTTCCACGACCCAGCGTATTTTTGTGATGCATCTTGATTCGTTAGCTTCTTCGGCTGAAAATTGACGTCTGCCATCAAGAAATGATGGCATAGTAGCCTCCAACTCAAGAGCTTTCATAACACCGATAGAGTCTCTAAACCCTCTATCAACCACCAGTATGTCATGCCAAAGAAGAAAATTATATTAAGGTTTTCCTTAGAAAAATATTACTTCTTTTAGCCAATTTAAAATGTGATCGGTATTGTGAAGTAACATATCTTTCGTTATCGCAGCGTCGTTGATGTTAAAATCAGACATGAACGGTCCAATACAAGCGAATACAAGCCACGATATAACCTGTAGTTATTACAATCATCATTGGCTTTAATAAGGATCTTTTCTTATATAAGTTAAAAATTTTTCTTTGAAATTCATTATTTCGAGACTTCTAAAATGTAACATAAAATAAATTCATTACAAAAAGCAATTATTTCACCTGAATATAAACATACGTTCCATCAATAATAATTATTGCTGCTTCAGTACTGTCACCACCGCACATTAATTCTCGAGCTATTGTTGTGGTATGACGACCAATAACATCTTCACGAGTAACATGTCCAAAACCAAAATTATCCGGTACAAAACTTTTTACAATAGCTTGACGCGCACTATTTATAATTCGAGACACTGTTCGTTTGTCTGCTATTTGAAACATGCAAGGTAATATTCTATTTGAAATACCAAGACGAAGTTTACATAAATAAATGCCGACCGCAGTTCTTATCGATCGATTGCAGGAGGAGCGAATAGTAGATAAAGAAATGATTTGGACAAAATCATTAAAGTTGTCTCTTGAGAGACTAGTTAGTAAACAATATTCATCATCATTAAAATCTCTTGGATCATCGAAACTAAATCTTTTCTTGCCATTTTCAAATAAGGTCTGAGCTTTGCTTAAAAGAAGTTGAACATCCGACGAGCTTAATTGTTGATATCGTATTGAGAAAGGTTTAATCTGATCAGCAGCTTCTTTCGATAATAGATTATTAATTAAATGGCCTGAGCAACATCGTACCCCTTCTGGTATCCAAATATTACCTGAAAAAATATAAAATCTCTATCCTGAGGCGTAATTTTCACCGCATGATCACGAAGATTTTCACGACAAACACAGCATTTCCTAGTGAAAATACATTACATATATGTTTTCTTCATTAATTTTTTTTTCTTACATATGGGAAAAGGAAGTCGCATTTAGCTGTAACTTAACTTCTTGATGATTTGTAGTTGTAATCAAAGTTGGATTTTCCACAGTTGTTAAACGAGACGAATCATCAGTTTGAACCTGAACGTCCATAAACTATTACTTGAAAACAAAAAATCAACATAAATACAATCATATAAAAACAGATTACCGAATCACTATTCACATCATCATTGATCACGACCATATCATTTTCGAAATGATCAAGCATTGCAGAGAATTCTGAATTTTCACTTTTACACTTGATGTATGAATGTCGGCAAACATTGCACACCTTTTGATCGCTAGAAAGTGATTTAAGAGTACGAATAGACATAAAAATTCTGAGGCATGGTGATTTCAGTGGTCGGACACAAGAACTGCGGTCAAGACGAGCACCACACGGACAACAACGTTCATTCATTATAATCGTTTGTGTATTAAACGTTCACAATAGTGATACACACTAACACAGTGACCTTAGATGAAATGCCTGTCTTGGTTCTCGATTAGTTCATATATGACCGGATCACTAAAAATTACTATATAAAGAAATGCATCATGAAAATTTTTCTTTCTACCATGTATGACTCAATTACTAGAGCGAAACACTATACAGCCGATAGTACATGCACCTCGTAATAAAGTAATGTTTTCAACAAATGTCTTTCAATTGGAAAAAAACGTATGCTGCATAAAAAGATATATCCCTTTATTCATCTATGCTACTAACACCAATATAGCTAAATACAAATAAGAATATCGAACCAAGGAGAAAGAAACGACGAAAACAAAAATTTCAATAAAAGAAACGGAACTGTCTTTCTGCACACTGTTTGGGGTGTGGGTGTGGGTGTGGGTAAGAGCAAGATTGACATCACAGCCACACCCACACCCCACACCTTCAAATCTATATCGATATTTATTTTTTTGCCTAAACGATATGAATATAGAAATTACTGGAAAATCTAGTTGCGGCGCTCTAATTTGCTTTCGGATATTAGTTATTTCTGAAACTAACTGGAAATTTCTGTGTGTATGTGAAACTGATTACGAAAATTCCCAGGAAATTTTGTTGAGAGGTATTTGAAAATATAGTATTTACTGATAATTGTCTTTTGTATGTAATGACAATTATGGAAATTTGAAGGAGATTTCTGTTGGTACTGTTGTAATTACTTATAGTCGGATGATTTCAAGAGTCAACCACAAGAAATTTTTACGAAATCTAAGAACCAATAATCTGAAGTTTTCTTACAAAAGACTCAAAATAACCCATAAGAAAACAAGACCAGTCACTTGATTATTAATATCAGTATTTATGGAATACAAACTTCGCCAACGAGCAAAAGACTGTTTAAATGACTAGTATTTGTCTAGTCAAGTCGACCCGTCCCGTCTAGTCTTTGTCTCAAAATCGACTTGTCCACGACTAGTCCGACTTTTTGACCGTCGTGCGTACGCGTTCTAGCACTCTGATTGACGACTAGTCATAAAGTCTAATAAGGATACCCAGGTCGAAAAATCTGACGTAAGATCTTGCCATCCGGACGTAGGATCTTACAATCCGAATGAAATCTTATAAGCATCAGACAAAAAATCGTCGTCTCTGAAATCTTGCATTAGATCATACTATATTTTCTTTAAAGATCGTCCATGCAATTTATTTTCAATACGAATTTATCGTGATATTTTAAGGTGATATTAGTTTAATTAAAATATCACAATGAAATTTCTATAGATAACAAAATCTTTCAAAAATCTTCTGATATGACTTAATGTAAGAAATCAGAGACGACGATTTTGCGTACGATTTTTCGTCTGACCTTATCAGATCAGATATGATCACACGTACGATTCTTGTAAGATCTTGCCGTCTGGTTTCTCACCCTGGGTAGTCGTGACGACTGTCCCTGTCGCCCGTCCGAAAATGGATTATGAATGAAAAATTGGCAGAGTCTGGGACGAGTATACAACCAGCTGTAGCCTTATATAGTGGACGATTCTGGACTAGTCTGAATGGAAATATGTAAGTATGGAGATTAGATTCGAATATGTATACAATGTGACACTTACTCATCGCCGGAACTGTTGAGCTCTAGGATCGAGAAGTTATATTCTACACACTCTTGATCATTCTAAGATTCTATTCAATTCATTTTTACTCCAAAGTTTTTAATTTTATGTAAGGTGCGCGTAATTCAAAATTACAGCACCTCTTCTTTTTTGCTTAAGCATGCATCATTAGATTCGCCTTTTCGCGCTGATCACGAATATATACTTAGTTTCTCGATTTGATAAGACATTCGTGGAGAAAAAAAGCTAGATACTAAGAGAGTCTAAAAATCAGAAAAAACATTGCTTTTCAACAAACAACGTTTATTTCGCTCAAGTTCCACTTTCCGTTCTCGCCAATATGATTTTCGAATTCCCCATATGAAAATGAGTCTAGCAGCAATATCTAAAGCTTATTCATATATTACGTGTTCAACCTGACCAACGAGTATTTATGGTCAATTTGTGTTGTACTAGTTAATTTAGCAAACCTATATAGTTTTTTTTACTGATAGATCGAGCTTCCATTCACTTGTCATTCGAAGCGTCATTCGACGAGCTACAAAAGTATAGCTCGGTTTTATTTTTTATTTTTTCTGTGCTGAGAAAACCTAATTTTTCCACGCCAGTTGCTAAATTCTCGAAAAATTCGGTGGTTTTTTATGTTTGTCACAACAAACGGTTTCTCCCCGAGCCGAATAGATTTATTTATGGATTCAAATCGATTGCTGAAGCTGAGTGTTTTGCTTTTTTATATTTTTTTATATTGAAATATAGAAATATGAAAAATTGTTTGAACTATATTTCGAATGAGAGAATAATTTTTGAGATAAATAGAAGAACAGGATGAAAGAGGGAAATGAGACTTTTATGAGTAAAAATAATTTTAGTGAGTCAATGAAACAAATGAGTTAGGATTAGGAGTAGGGAAAATATAATGGGGTGTGGGTGTAGGTGTGTTAAATAATTTATAGAAAGAAACCAAGCCATCATGCGGTGCATTACGAACGGGGCTTAAATACGTTCATCATCAGGTATGTTCGGTTCTATCACTACATCTCGATCAAATTCTGTTTCTGAATGGAGGGTGTTTTTTGTTTGATTGTATTTTTTTGTTTCGTATAGATACGTTTCTTGATTTAAGCTGCTTGGTAAGTTTCATTTATGGTGTCATTGGTGTCGAAGGTAGCGGTTCCCCTCTATCGTTGTCCCTATTATAGTGAAGGTGTTGATCTTCATGGTTCTTGTTTGAAAGTTGTTTTTCAAGCAGCATGCGAAGGTAGTGTCCTTTGGGTAATGGTGAGTGTTAAATTTGTCTGCTATTGTTGTCGAATTTAGCGAGTGTGGGTGTGGGTGCGAGTGTCATCTTTTCTATCGATATCTGTGTAACGATAAATGCGGAGAGCATCCAAATTCTACGCGAGAGTGTAACGCTCCCATTCGAGTGTGGTCTGTGCATGGTATTTGACCTTAAGGTGCCATTTCTTCTCATCACATATATTGCCTTTATCTTTCTGTCCTTGATATGTGTCTTTATCTTTCTGTCCTTGATATGTGTCTTTATCTTTCATTCTCCTTCGTTCTCTCAAATGGTTGAGTATTTAAGCGTGTACTTTATATGTAATCGATGCGTTTTATGATTTGAAGAGTTAAATAAATTGTAATACCATCAGCACAGGCACCTCTTCTATCAGAAATCGTCACAATCTGCACCCACACTCTTCTATCTCACCGAAAGTATTCAAAAGAGTTCCAACACGATATACAAGTGAAACGAGGGAGATTCGAGATATCTCGACTGGTTCTGTTGATAATCACACACAATCATCTGTCTGCCACAGAACTATTCCGCAACTGATGCCATCCTCAATTCTGTATTGAAACAACCCAAGCGAAAATTTAACTAAAACTATAAGCCATTCTAAGCCGCTTATCAATAGCTTACAATCGAAAAAGTTGTTGGATCAGAATTCGCACTCGGATGTGCAAACCAGGTCATATTCATGTCCTGATTCGACCTCTTATCTAACAATGGAGGTGTGTGTATTGTTGAGCGAAAAAGTGGCACATGTTTATGTCCAATGAGAGTTCTCATCACCAAACTAACAAGGTTAAAATATTAGCTGCCCATGGTGTCTCTAGAGAGAAATATTCGATTTTTACGGTACTCACAATTTGGATATATAGGAACATTATGAATTATTTACATTAGTTGTGCATGTCAACAGCTGAGTATTTCAATAGTAGACAACAAGAATCTTTCTGAAGTTTATCAATATCATTAATGTCACATTACTTAGTAGTGATAGAAACGTTAAACTCATAAATAGGTTCAATTTTATTTCAACTGAAAACAACATACTATTTAATATACTATTTTAACAAATATGCTATAAGTACAGATGTAAATCTTCAATCAAATGATAGTAGCAAAATGCTTTTCTGCACCAGGCACAAATTAATAGCGTTCTTTCATTGCAATTGTTAATTGAACAGTATAGATCGTAAAATTTGAAACAGACATCTTTTGACTTTTCAATCTGTCCAATTATTTCCTTTATTATTTGAGCTTGTATAAAGCCATTCTTAATGAGATTTTTGAATTCCGGAGCTGATAATTGATTGTGAATACTAGAATGTATGTTGATGAAATATTGACGATCACTTATAGCCATTTCTATTTGATTGATATGAATGTAATGTTCGATTTTTTCATGAATAAATCGCTATGAACGAAATAAAGAAAGATCTTGTGGTCGGATATAGCCTGTTGATCCTTCAGGAAAAATCAATAATTGACTGTCTTGATTAGGAAATACTGCTCTAAGTTTTGTTAGATCATCTTGAGTTTTCCAAGAATCAAGGAAAATAAGAAATTTTTTACCAACCAAACGACGTGAAACTTCATTTAAAAAAGCATGATGTTTTTCATCACTACTTTTTCCTGATTTTGAAGCTTTAACTACAACGTTTGGTGGTACAATTAAACTTTTTTCACATTTTTACCAAATGTATTTTCTTTTTTTTGAAGAATAAGCAAGAATTCGTCTAATAAATGACCGTCGGCTGATGTAACAGGTTGCACTGTATAGAATGTGTTATATTATATTTCTTTTTAGCAGTCAATTCTGTTGTTCTTTCACCAGTAAAAGATAGTGTTCTTGATGGAATATATTCTTGCTGAAATGAGCAGTGATCGCTGTTTAAAATTTGGTAAGAAGAATACTTTTAAATTAAGGTCCTTTTACTTTCAATCCAATTTTGAGCATCTAAAATATACATATTACCTTAAGAATGTATTCAACGATCAAACAAAAAATTACATACCATTTAAACTGCATATTTTCCTGTTTGATTTTGTTCGAGTAATGATTTTGTTATATCTTCTTGATGATATTCCGTTTTCTCTTTTAAAATCATTGATAAACGATTTGTTTGCCTTGAATGTATCTCAATTTAATTCTTTTTCTTTTTGAATTTCATAAAGTCCAAGATCATCGTAATGAATATCCTCTTTTTCAATTGTTATTTTCAGATAAAATTGATTAAACATAAATTATTTTATTTGTTTCAAGTTTTCTAATATTGTGCCGTTGCTTTCGATATATTGCTTAAACCTTGTAATATAATGCATGTATTTGACCTTTCTAAATCAATGTGAAATAGATGCAATTCCAACGTTCGGATGTTGGTCAATCCATTCGATTATATTTTCCATTTCTTCTAATATAAAACAATTTTTTATGTCAGAATCTTCATTTTCACTGTAATCATCGTTTTTATCATCGCTCTCTTCTTCATCACTCTCGTCATCATATTCATCGTTAAATTCGAGAGTACCATAAGTATAGAGCTCATTGAAGGAGCTGTTTTTAAATGACTTCAAAACTTCAAATAATCGTTCTCCAATAAAAATTTCATCCGTAGTTGTTGCAGAAGCTTCAGATCCTATTCATTTTTAGTCAAGTAGAGAAGATGTTTACCTATGTTCGATAAATTCATGTTTTAATTCGACGAAATAAGCCTTTTTAACCGATTATTATAGAAAATAAAAGAGATTAATTCTTCCATAGCGTATTTATTTGTGATTTATTGGAAGTAATTGTAAAGAAGTGGTCAATAGGAACTCTTCGCATATTATAATTCTCCTTTTTCTTTTCAAAATCCTCTTTTCTACATAAACATTAGCGTTATTATAATTGATAAAAACAAAAGCAGTTCGCAATCACTTATTCACATCCCATGTCGCCTATCTGTCTCGGTCATTGATAGTATAATATATAAACAGCCTTTTAGACCACCAATCTATGCATCAATACACTTTGAGATCATCTATTATATACCTACAAGTTATTTTTCAAAAACATCATATATATATTTTTTGATTTCTATACTGCTTAAGCTCCAGATGATATCGAAACTAATGTGATATTAATGATATTGATGAATTTCAGAAAGATTCTTGTTGCCTACTATTGAAATACTCAGTTGTTGACATGAAAAACTAATGTAAATAATTCATAATGTTCCTATATACCCAAATTGTGAGTACCGCAAAAATTGAATATTTCTCTCTGGAGACACCATGGGCAGCTAATATTTTAACCTTGTTAGTTTGGCGATGAGAGCTTTCATTTGATATAAACATGTGCCACTTTTTCGTTCAACAATACACACACCTCCATTGTACGAAAATTTGTTGGCTAAACGTGAAATAAAAGGATCAAAAGAGCTTTTGTGATTCGAATTCCAAGTAAAATTGCCATTTTACGATATTTTATACATAATCCGAAAGAATGAATCTCGCTATACGTCAAAGTTAACTTTTTTAATGAAAAAAAAAACTTTTCTTTTTGAAAATGAAAGTTAGAGTGCGGGTGCAGATGCAACTCTTCTCCACACCAGTGTTATTTTCGAAAACAGAAAATTCTTGAATGTTGTTTCTTCCTAGAAACATTTGTCATAAATTAAGAACAATGCCTCATTTTTTCAATAGCTTCTTTAATAAACTCGAAGAATGCAAATGTTAGCAATAGAAAGCACTCATCTATTTGTATGTTTGTGAGAACTCCAAGAGGTCCTTCACTACACTCTAAAAAAAAAGGTTTTTTACGGAACCTTAAAAGTTCCGCATTTTTGCACCGAACCTTTTTAAGCTCCGCGGAGTGCAAATGGATCCGAGGTTCACTTTCTGAACCTTTTTAAGTTCGGTAGATTATACAGGGTTCGACTATTTTGCGACGGAACTCTTTGCAAGTTCCGTGAAGTGGTTTGCGGTTTCGTACATCATGTGCCGAACCTTTCATAGTTCCGTAAAATGCGCTAAGGTTCCGAAATATGCCGACGGA
>OENM01001956.1:0-23907 GCA_900239745.1 Rotaria magnacalcarata | reverse complement strand
ATTTCTTTTGTGAGAGCCGCACATCTTCCGGAAAACAGCGTAAGCCGTTTCATTTTTATGCTTTATTTCAATGTAGAAAATATATATTCAATGATAGACATGAGGTTGTGCATAGAGGTTAAAAGAAGCATTAGGAGAACTAAAAGTCATATATTCAAGCAGTATAATAGAAAAAGATAACTCAATGGAAAATGAAGGGTTAAATGTTTCATTGTTCTGATCAAAGTTCTTAGGTTGTCGAACAGTATCTGTAGTTTGAACTCGTCACTGGCAATAAGTAGAAAATATAATAACCATTGCAGTTGACAGCTGTTATGGGTGCTAATGAATAACCACAAGGAGTTCCTGTATAAAAGCAANACCACAAGTACTTGTGGTTAACACAGGAGTCGTAAGAATTGATGAACCTGCAGATCCTGTAAAACGATACCAACCAGGGGTTAAAGATGGGGAGGTATCATATGGAGCATAACAACAGGCATAACCATTCTGATAATTTCGATAAGATTCACTGAGAGTTGAATAAGTATAGCATTGTATTGGTAGAGAAACTAAAAAGAAAGTACTTGAAATTAGCAGTGTGGCAATATTTAGACAGGAATGTGTCAGAAAATGTTTTTTCCCGTGTAAAAGAAAAGTGAAATAGAGAGTAAAATAAAATTTTTAGAATCATAACAGAAACGATTCTAATTTCATATTTAATCATGTTGTTTATATAGGTTCTGCTCTCTTCATGTAGAAGTAATGATATTATATTTTATTTCGGTGCCCTAAAATTTTTAGTTTTGCTTGTAAAACAATCTGGCACGAGTACCACGATGGTGTGTGAAGCAAAAAGAGTTGCCATTGGTACCTGAAACTGTTGCAGCTGTTACAGTCGAAATTGTTGTTGTTGTCGAAGTTGAGCGGCTGCTCACCCTAGGAAATGAACGTGAAAATGATTAGAAAAAAAAAGACGTGTGATATTTTGTTCTTACCAGAGCGTTACAAAAACAGCTAATGGTATGCCACACACAATAAATCCAGTCATTAAGAAAAGTATTTTTGATGAAGTCACTTTTGCCAGTACTTTTTGACAACTAAATGAAGTATTAAAAAGTTCCGGTTAAAACTTACAATCAGCAGTTTTTTTTACATAAATCTGCAGGCTTCACAAAAATTAATGTTTATTAGAACACGTCGGTAGGAGCAATTTTAAGCTAATCACCTATGCATAACGTGAGTTTTCTTAGTGAACCAATGACAGGCACATGAACACTAGCGTCTGATCAGAGTTTACGAGATGCGGATAATGACAACTTTGACTTCAATCGTTAACAATGAACGTGTAAAAGAAGATGACTTACGTCAAAGGTGAGCCTGCATCTGTGGGCTTATTTATTTCATTAGGTTTACCCATAGTTGAACCCTCCCATGCATTCATTCGGACCAATTGATTTTGATCTGATGGTCTGTATTGTGGTTGGCCCATAATGTTCGATTGGGAATTCGATGGATAACCTGAATTTGCATTCCAATTACTTAACCGCGACATTTGATTGGAAGGAGGCTCTGACCAATTTCTAGGTGCGAGTTGTAAAGGATACTCCAAGTTTTGTGGCGTTTTCACGTACGGATGAACTTCATTTAGATCCTACAGATATTCAATAAAATTGAGCACGAGAGGAATTTTTAAATAACACTAACAAATTCATGCTAACACCTACCATCATATAGCTTTCAATTGCAAATTTTAAGAAATGATTGCAAAACAGAGTAGTATTGTTTGAATAGTTTCTGTCTTGTTTTCGTGTATGTATTATTGTTTGAAACAATACTGTATGATGTTATTTCCTGTCGCCAAGAAAACAATTTGTATTGCTTCGCACCCTAATTTTAGCATGCCGGTGAATGTATAATATTTGATTATAGAAGACATAAAAGCATGCTGTGTAACTTTTTTTCTGCGCAGATGTTCAGAAGTTTCACAAAATCAATTTTCTTGCCTTTGTACTATAGAAGGATTCGGCAATTGTTTACCAGAAAAAGTAATCAGTTTTTCAGTCCCGTACTGCTAGCCGTTGTTTTTATTCAAAGACTGGTTAGGTATGTAGTATGCGTATTCATCGAATAATTCTAATTCAAGTGGAGGGAATGAAACCAGCATCTGATAATGTAAGCAGCGATTCGATTGGCAATTCTAAGATTGATTTAAAACTTATAGTATAAAGCAAGGAGTTGAATACAAAAAAGCGCGTGCATCTACTCTCACACGATGCTTTCCTATTAAAAATTAAGAGTTGAATGGTCCCGTAAACATAGAATGCTTTATGATTGTTTCACAGTATTGTTTGTGTGAGTACATCTGCCTTTTGCATATGAAACTAGTTCAATATTCATACGAAATCGTCTCGAATACTCACAAGTTCGGGATACCTGTTCTATATGCACCTCATAACCATACCTTCAAGATACCGTATTTTACACTGATGATTACTGGCCAGTAGTGACTGCGTTTTCTGCGATAGAAAAATCAAAAGCTTACTATAATATTGTTTCAGTGAGTGGTGGAATCTGATAGTATTACAGAAGTGGAAACATAGGTGCCTTACTGTTCGAAGTCCTTGCCTATTTTTGATTGCCAAGATGAATATGGATGCTTAGAATATCCATGAAACCTTTTCGTATTTAATTTTATTGTTCGAACTCTGTATAATAATCCAATAATTATGTAAAATATATTAAACAAAAGAAGTGAACAATTTCGAAATGCGATTTCAAGAAATGAAATTACTGAACAAAACAAATTACAAGTCTAGCATCATCGATCAAGCAAGCGATAATATCGAGTGTCCCAGGAATAATGAGCCTCTCAGTATTTTACTGATATATCCATCAAATCTGGTTTGTTCAAGGTTAATTTTTTGTCAAAAGATAGGTCTTTTTAAGCTCTACAAGATGACATATATTAATTTTTTTAATAATCTCCACCATTTTTTAAAACACGATTTAATCGAGCAGTCCAAGATGAACAACTTTGCAACACAACATCTTGTCGAATTTTTTTGACTGCACATTTTAATTCATCAATTAGTGTGGCTTTTGATGTCACTTCCTTCCAGTCGACACACTGCGCAAATTCATCCCAGATACAATAGTCCAATGGATTTAAATCTGGACTATTCGGTGGCAGTGATCTTTATCTATGAGCGATGGAAAGTTATCCGGACACCATGTTTGTGTTAGGTGATGGATATGGGGTTTCGCACCGTCCTGCTGAAATGTCCAATGTTTTCCAAAAGTCTTATTTCCATACTTAAGTGCAACTGGAAGGGCTTTCTTGATATATTCAGCATGATCTACTGTTCCTGGGTCAAAAATGACTAATGGTGTCACTCCTTTGGAGCAAAGGCCAAGCCAGACCATGACCTTTTGAGGAGATTTCTGTTTCACTTTGATGCCACCTTTTTCATCTGCTTCATCTCGACTAGCAGCCCAAATACGTTGATTTTGGGAATTGTACATACCGTCGAGATCAAATATTTTTTCATCTGAAAATAAGATGCGCATTGTGTCCTCTTTTCGAAAGTTATGACCGACTCAGTTAACAAATTTTTTTCGTTTGTTTCTGTGTTCTTCCGTAAGTTTTGGTTCAATTCTCATCTTGTAGGGATAGAGTTTCATATCCTCTTTCATTATTCGATGTGAACTGGATTTGGATATACTGCAGTTCAGAGATGCAACGGGTCAGGTTTTTTCTTGATCGGACCGGACCGGTCGATCGACCGGCATGAGTCATCAGGTGATTTTCTCGTTGTGAATAAGTCACAAGTTCTACTGAATCATAGTAGTGACTTCACAAGATTCAGCTGACGAACAAGACACATTACTAAGTTATATTCATTTATATACATGGCATATTATGCGGACTAGTGGATAGAAAGTTACTAGTGCGCTTTCGAAATTATTGACAATCTTTTTTTAAAGACGCTCTCGGTCAAAAAAAAACGTATCGATATCTAAAGCAAGCTGAAACTCTTTCTGTTCCATGAGTGTAGCGTATGCAAATAATCATCGAAATAATGGTTTATTATCTGAATACAAAACTTACTGATTAAACATACCACTTCAAAGAAAGCAGGTTAGAGATATTTCAGCTTTACGACTCAGTGAATCTTAGTTAAGTTTGATTTTCTATGGGTAAGATTTATTCCATGTAGACCCCTCAAAATTGACTTCATACTAACAAAATATGAGAATGTAGTTTGTAGACGTTACTGGGAACCTCAATGAAGCTTGCTTTATATGGAAAAAAACTCTTATTTGTTTTTGCATCGAGAATCGTCAAAAATTACGGAGAAAATAAGGAAAAAACTATTGACCAGTTCGGACTGAAAAAAGTCGTTTTGACCGGCCGGTCAAGAATCTTCGACCGGACCGAACCTGGCCGAACCAGCCGGTTGCCGTTACCGGTTGCATCACTGCTGCAGTCCTTAGTCAAACTCTGAACTGATACCATCTTCTTTTGATTGAGTTTGTGTTTGAGTTTTTGAATCGTTTTACTGGTTCGAGCAAAACATGGACCACCCGGTGGTTTTGATAGCTAGATAGAACCGGTGTCACGGATCATCTTGCACCATCTTTTTATGGTAGCTAATCCTAACGAGCCATTTAAATCACGAAAGATCTTGGTAGGACCATCACCATCTTCGTATTTGCGAAAAACAACTTGTTGAAGATCTTTACTTTTCATCTTATACTGAGGACAAGATACGTTCGAATGAAATACGAAGTATATATTCTTGTAGAGAATGAAAAGACAAATCTTTTGAAAAAAAATAACCCCGAACGAATTAGTTTTGACAAATATGTCAGTCAAATACTGAGAGGCTCATTATTCCTGGGACACCCGTTATGTACGAATATCTATTAATCCAAAATCAATTTTGCATGAGAAAAATATGAGTAGTTGCATTTTCATAGTTGTCAAATATGAAAGATGAGACTAATTTAGTTATGTCCGTGCATAGTGATACAGAAATACGTGCTAAGTTGAATCAGAGTGCATTGGTAAAGAAAAAAGATGCTATTCATAAAAATCATTTAGTAAATGTCTGATCATCGTTAACTAGATCGATTTTAGCACAGTGATTTATTCGACTGACTAATACACTGTAAACAAAATAGGCGTTCTACCGAAATTTGAAGGTTCGGTACTATTTTACGAAACGATTTTAAGTTCCGTGGCATCAAAATACACTGAAAAGAAAAAAGGTACCTTACCAAACTTAAAAAGGTTCCGAATTTTGAAACGAATTCTAAATCTTTTTAAGTATCGTACGAAACTGGTTTAGTATGAAACTTATTCCAATAGACAAACTTAAAATTAGGTTTCGCAGATTAAGTTCCGCAATACCAATTTAATAATAGAGCTGTCATCAAGCCGGCGTACTAAGTCACCGGAAAATATGAAATTCAAATCTGTTTTGCCTTTTACATTATACTAAAGTAGAATAAAAGTTTGGTTGATAGCAGCACTATTGATCCAAGTTATTCTTTTCTTGCGTCAGAAATCTCTACGTCAGTCACCAAACTCCAAAAACTCATATTATCAAATATATTCATTGCACAGAAAAGGAATAAACCGGGTTGATAATGCTGTTCTCAATTAGTTTACCACTCTACTTCAAGATAATCTAAACAGGTCAACTCATCTTGAATTTCATATTTTTCGATGGCCAGACAGGCTGTTATAATGCCAGTTCTGGTTTACAGAACTCGATACGCAAAGTTAAAACGTCAGAGTTGCATGAGTATCATCGCAAACTCTTCCCATTATTTCAAATTCACCCAAATTAAAGCCGACTCTCTCAGAATTACCGTTAGGAACGGGTTCAAAATGCTCTTTCTAGTTGTCTAATCTTAACTACAGAGATTAAGGTTCTAGGGAAGGCACGATGAGACGTTCAAAATGTAACAGGAGGATACCAAACGAACAACCTTACTTCAGTGACTTTACATAAGACACAAATAGAAAATAGTTCAATGAATTAGCCAGACTTGTTAACTATTAAAAACAGTAGACCATAACCAGATTAACGACTTGACTAATCTGAACCGAGCCAAAGTTAAAATATGACATCCATATCGATATCAATACTTCGGTTTAATAATCATGCAATAGAAAAAAATGATCGTAGTTTTCGCGTTGAAATTATTTGCCAAATTGTTTAGTTGCGCAATCTGAATGAAAGAAGTATATGCGGAGGCTAGCTATAAGTAAATATTCCCAATCAATAATCTACAACAATGAAAAAGCGCTTATATTGTTCAATGTAGAATGACTTGGAATACCACTCGGTTGCATAGTGATTTGTGCGAAGAAAAGAATTTTCGAAGGTAAATTTAGCTTGAAGTGAAAGTTTGTATATAAAATGTTACAATAATGAAAAGAAAGTTATTATGTAAAATGCTGAGCTACCTGAAATACTCTTCAGTTCCGCAAGTTGAACGAAACAAAGCGTTTCCAGATTTACATTTAGATTGCGAAGAGTATTTCTAATTATCTAATAATTTACAATAAAGGAAAAAAGCATATACAGTAATCCCAAATACAGATTTACCTGAAATATTGTTAAGGTGAACGACTTGGATGAAAGAAGCTGTTTGAAAGTTGAATGAAATCTGAAGCGAGTATTTTGACCTAATAATATAAAGCAAAGATACAGTTATAGTGTTAAATGTAGAATTATCTGAAATAATTTTGAATGGAATGACTTGAAAGAAATTTAATCCTTTCAATATAAAATATAATTTCAAATATAAATTTTAGTAATCTATGGCAGAAGAAGAAACGAATATAATTCTTGTAAGTAAAATTGTCTTATTTATTCACCTCACAGATTTGAAGAGCAATGTGAGTATTGAATGTAACTTGAGATAAATGTTTGAATTGGGTAATCTAAAATGGAAAAATAAAAATTGTCATTCAAAAGATGGAATTACCTGGCAAATAGTTCCGTTGGACAACGTGCAAAAAAAAACAATGGCATTGACTCTAAATATACATTCATATAAACATTGAATTTGAAAAGTCTATAATGGATAGCTGAGATTGATAGTTTTAAGGATAAACGTACATTAGGGAGGATTGTGATGGCGGACTTAAAAGAAAAGTACTTCAATTTTTCAGTTGGAGGTATATTACGAAACGTGCAAGGGTTTTATACGAAACTTGACTCAACTTTGACTTTCACAAAAGTATGGTACGAAACCTCTGTCACTTCAGAACCTTATAAAACGATCGCACCGAACTTTTTCTAGTACTAAACCTACAAAAGGTTTCGCAGGTCCATACCATAACTCTAAGGGTTTAATAAGGTACCACCAAACCTTAAAGGTTCTGTACTACACCTTTATTTTTTTCAGTGAACGAAATGAAGACTATATTTACAGAAGAAAACTTACATTCAAGCATCCATCGAATATTTATCTGCGCCAGGCAAAAAACAAGCATTAAACGAATAGAATAGCTGCTAAATCTTATTTCTAAGTGTTATATTTACCTAGATTTATTGTGAATAGAATACGAGCTAGCACTTTATCCGCCATTCGCACGAAAGTGGCATCGCCGTTAGTTGTTCTTGTGGCCATCCTAAACAAAAACAGAAAAGAACAGCAACTTACATTCTAAGATTCAACTTACCATTAAATTAATTATTCACATATACCCAAAATATTTAAAAAAACACTAATTCTTTCTATCAGATTCACATTACCTGTCTATTCATACATGTGACCTATCGAAAAAGATACAAGAACAATCACACCCTCAAGATACCATCAATTATTGAATTGATTTTGGTGACACAACTACCCAAGTTCACCATTCAACTATCGCGTCCCGGTCATTGAAAAAATCATGACGCATTCAGATTCCTGGACATCGATAACTTATTCTAAACTTTGATCAGAATTCAGATCGGAGTTGAAATAAAAAGTTTAATTTTACAGTCCTTGATTTTTTTATGGATCCAATATCTGACCAATGGGAGCTCAGATCGAAAAAATGATCTCGAATTCAGAATTCTCGACCTGAAGAATGTACTTGAGATTTATATTACGTAAATCACGTTACGAAAATATAATCTTGCTTCAAGTCAGAACCATCTTCGGAAAAATGGTGCAGGACGGACCGTTTTGAAACATCCGCAACTTTTCAGGATCTGAGATGGTTCGGTAAACTATCTTGAACCCTCGATTGTTTATTAGTGATTGAGGGAAATCTTAAAAAGTTCAGTATCTTGGCTAGAACCATGAATGGTTTCATTACACAGGGTACGAAACCACTAGGAGTTTCGCCACTTATTTCAAGGTTTGGTGTAATAATAATAATAATATCTCCCATAGGCTTATCGCCCGTTGGGGCCGGCGCTAAAGGGCCCACAAGCAGCCAGGTTCTATCGTTTTTTCTCTTTTACAGACGACGGTATCTGCACCCCATTCGTCCAACGCTTCCCCCGTTAATGATTATGAGTTGGCGATCATCATAGGATCACGTGGCCGTGACATCTATGCTGAAGTTATTGTTCTGACTCTGCATACTGACTAATGATATAATCGATACGCTATCGGATGAGTCATCCGGAACAATTAGCCGTTAGTAACTTGTTCAGGGTTATTCCATGGTTGGTGATACTGTGGTTTGAACACAGCACCTTGTGAATATGTGTCGAATAACATATCCACTCAACCATGGCGGCTAGGGTTTGGTGTACATACTACAAAATTGTAGATAGTTTCGAAAGCTAGATATAGGATTTTTTGTGAATTATATAATACTATTGATGGTTCCGTATATCTGTTACGAAACCACTGGCAGTTTGATGAACTCTATAATGGTTCGGCATCTCTTTACGAAACCATGCATGCCTCTATAATGTTTGCAAAGATTTCGCATGTACTTTACGAAACTACTAATTACTTCGAAAGGCACAAAATGGTTTTGTATATCTTTTGCAGAGCCATTAACGGTTTTTTCCAGTTTTCTGAAGGTCCAGCAGGCATACTGCGAAAGTTTTACCAGTTTCATGGAGTATCTAAAAGTTCCGGATATACCCTACAAATTCATTCATAGTTGTTTTAGGGCTGTAATCGTTCCGAATATATTCCACGAAACTAGTCATGGTTTTGCAAAATATATACTGAACTTTTATATCATTTACGTGTTAGCGTTAATGTTGGATCACACTAACGCTAGACGATGATTTAGATGCGCTTTCTAGTATAACGGTAGTACATCTGCTCGGATAGCGGAAGGTATGGGTTCGATTCCCATGAAGGTCATCTTTTTCATCGTTCTGTCACATAACATCAGTGACACTACTTGTCTCTTTCGTTCTATACATATTAGAGCCTAACATTACGAACGTGTGAATGGTTTCACGTATATCCTAGGTCGAGCAATCCGACAGTAGGCACCTATCGGAATCCATCCGATCCGACTGGAATCCAATAGGATTTTATCGGATCCTGTCAGATCTTACAGAATTATCGTTGGATTCCGGGTCGAGGAATCGATGTTGGATCCTCAGTGTCGGATTCCTATGAATTCCAACGAAAAACCGTTGGATGTCATCGGAAGTTCATTGGATTCCAACACTGAGGATCCGACATTGATTCCTCGGACCGGAATCCTATAGAATTGTATTGGATTGTAGGATATTTCCAGGTTTCTATCGGGTCCGAGGTCGGATCAGTCGACCTGGGTTAATGTATGCTGAACCTTTGGATGCTTCGCGAAACTTTCCATGGATTCGTATAAGATACATGGAACCTTTACTTCTTAAACGAAACTCTCATTAGTTGCGTAAAACATTAAACAGTTCAGCGTAGATCGTACGAAACTATTCACTGCTTCATAAATGGTACAAAGATTCAGTATTGCTTTGACGAAACCGGAAATAGTTTCGTAGAATGTGTGCAGAACCTTTAGTGAACTTACGCAACCATGAATGGTTTCGAAGAACTTATGCGGAACTTTTAGACGCTGTTCAGAACTCCCAATCGTTTTTTATGACGTATACGAAACTACCAAAAGTTCGGTTCACGCTCAACGAGACTTCTAGATGGTTTCGTAGTAAAACTTCAACACCCTTTCTAACTTTCGGAAATTAAAAAGGTTCTGTATGAAAGTTCCGAAACTATTTTGATGCCACGGAACTTTAAATCGTTTCGTAAAAGAGTACCAAACCTTCAAAGTTCGGTAGAACACATCCTTTTTTACAGTGTGTTAGCACGAGCAATGCTTGTATTAGCTTCATACGATCGCTATTGTTCAAGTTCCCGTCTATACCGACGTCGTTCAAAAAGTGCAATACGAAAAGCACGATTTATTATTGCTACAAGTACAATACTTGGTATTATCTTTCTGTTACCAATGCTGGCTATCTATCACTGGGAAGAAACATTGGATACATGTCTTCAATGTTCAAAAGTATTGATCAACATTAAAATTTCCAGTCAAATTCTTCTTTATTATATTTCAGCATCTATACTAATGATTATATTCGATCTACTAGCTATATGCAATACTCGAAAGTCTGCCGGTCGTACAAATAGTCAATCAAGACTTGTCGGTGTGTCAGCGTTTCACTGATCATCAGTGCATCAGTGAAGTCGGTCTCAGCGACACTGATTACAGTGTGCCAGGTGTTTCGCTGCTTACACTGTCGGTATAGTCGGTGATCAGTTTTTCAGTATTCACACCGACACTGTACATTCCTAGCCGTATGGCAGCAATGTGGTTATTTTCTTTCAATTTTTTCTGGAAGTACTTATCGCAAAGAATTAGTTCATATATTAAAATACAACAGAGGCCCAAATCAACTAATAGACCGCTTCAAAAACCGAAGAATTAGACCAGTGCAACAACTTCCTATCGTTGGCAACACTTTAGGAGCCATGAGTAGGAAACAATAATTTCTCAATTTAAATCTATATTACAAAATGGACCAAAACTAGAAATATTATTATAATAACGGTTTCAATGGTGAGCTCTTACAATTCATTTCGCATACCCTATCAGACATTTAACTCGAGCCTGTATGAAAGGAATTTTCATCGTCACAGGGCACAATTTTATTTACCCTTAAGAAAAATTCTAAACGATTACACATAAATCATGAAAAAAAAATCTTGTTTTCCTACGAGAATCCATCATTTGTATTGAAATAAATTAACTGTAATTGAAAATTTGCCATCATACTATTTCTTTTTCTGCATTCGATCACTACAGTAGCGAGCGTTTTTCAGAAATTAATTGTTGGAAAAGTCATTATGTTTTGGCTTTCTGGTTAATATACTGTATCACTCTCCTATTGTTTTGCTCCTCAAATTTGTTTTCACGGATGAACTAGTATTTCAATTGAGATATACTCACTATTTCATCTCATAGGACAAAAAATATATTATTGTATCGTATTTTCTGAACTTGTGAAGTCATTTTGTTCAAGTATTTACTCTCGCCCAGGTCGAACTCACCGCATCGGATCCGATGGGAATACGTCGGAATTCTTCCGAATCCTTGGTATTGGATTCCGACAGGAAGTTGTGAAATATCAAAAAGTGTCGGATTTTTAGGGTTCCGATAGGATCCGGGTCATTCAGGCATTTTCCGACATCCGACAACTTCCTGTCGGAATCCAATACCAAGGATTCCGCCAACTTCCGACGAATTCCCATCGGATTGTTCGTCCTGGGTCTCTATGAATCATTTGTGAAAAATGTCAGAAATATATATTCGTAATTAGACACGTTGTTTTCTAATTAAGAATAGAAAACAAAAACTAAAATATCTAGAAAAAAAAGACAGACTATCATTATCATATATTAAAGATCACATCGACTTCGAGATTCAGGACTCTCAACTCATCATAGAATAAACTTGCAATAGTAAATACATCAGGACCTTTATTATTGAATGTGATTACAAGATACGGTAAGTTCTGTTCGAAATGAGTACTGAACAAATCAGCTGTCGGAATACTGACCATCAGATAATATTTTTATGGATTTTGACGTTGTCTTTGCTATTGAAATATTGTATTCAATTGTAGAGGTCTAGGTTAGCAGTGTGCTTAGAAAATAAATAAGTATAGACTTGTTATTCAAGAGGTACGTCGCGAACTGCTTGTGAAACTATGTAACATCTAGATTTCAGTCATTCCATACTGAATCAAAAGAGTACACAAGCAGAAAGTTTTAAAAAATAACTTTTGTCCTTTCCAAGCACTCAGGGAGAGTTAGAGCATATAAAATATATATATTGGGAACCCATCTAAAATGATTATGAGTATTTACTTTGTGACACCCACACACGCTTTTTCAAAGCAACACAAGCCGTTTAACATTTATGGTTTATTCGATTTGTAGAAAAAAATCAAGAAAGAAAGGTGTGAAGATGCACGCAGCAGAACTGTAAGTCATATATTCAAGCAGTATAATAGGAAAAAAGTCACTTAATGAAAAATGAAGGGTTAAATATTTCATTGTTCTGATCAAGGTTCTTAGGTTGTCGAACAGTATCTGTAATTTGAATTCACCACTGGCAATAAGTAGAAAATATAATAACCATTGCAGTTGACAGCTGTTATGGGTGCTAATGAATAACCACAAGGAGTTCCTGTATAAAAGCAAGCAGTTCCTGTTACTGATGCACCAACTGTAGACGGTAATGTTCCATTGAAATAGCCAGGATAGCTAATACCACAAGTACTTGTGGTTAACACAGGAGTCGTAAGAATTGATGAACCTGCAGATCCTGTAAAACGATACCAACCAGGGGTTAAAGATGGGGAGGTATCATATGGAGCATAACAACAGGCATAACCATTCTGATAATTTCGATAAGATTCACTGAGAGTTGAATAAGTATAGCATTGTATTGGTAGAGAAACTAAAAAGAAAGTACTTGAAATTAGCAGTGTGGCATAATTTAGACAGCAATATGTCAGAAAATGTTTCTTTCCTGTGTAAAGGAAAAGTGAAATAGAGAGTAAAATAAAATTTTTAGAATCATAACATAAACGATTCTAATTTCATATGTAATCATGTTGTTTATATAGGTTCTGCTCTCTTCATGTAGAAGTAATGATATTATATTTTATTTCGGTGCCCTAAAATTTTTAGTTTTCCTTGTATAAAAATCTGGAACGAGTACGACGATGGTGTGTGAAGCAAAAAGAGTTGCTATTGTTACCTGAAACTGTTGCAGCTGTTACAGCTGTTCCAGTTACGCCTGAACTTGTTGTTGATGTTGATGTCGATGTTGAGCGACTGGTCATCCTAGGAAATGGACATGAAAATGATTAGAAAAAAAACAAACGTGTGATATATTTGTTCTTACCAGAGAGTTACAAAAACAACTAATGGTATGCCACTCACAATAAATCCAGTCATTAAGAAAAGTATTTTTGATGAAGTCACTTTTGCCAGTACTTTTTGACAGCTAAATAAAGTATTAAAAAGTTCTGGTTAAAACTTACAATCAGCAATTTTTTTTACATAAATCTGCAGGCTTCACAAAAATTAATGTTTTTTAGAACACGTCTGTAGGAGCATTTTCAAGCTAATAATCTATGCATAACGTGAGTTTTCTTAGTGAACTAATGACAGACACATGAAGACTCGCGTCTAATCAGAGTTTATGAGATGCGGACAATGACAACTTTGACGTCAATCGTTAACCATCAACGTGTAAAAGAAAATGACTTACGTCAAAGGTGAGTCTGTATCTGTGGGCTTATTTATTTCATTAGCTTTACCCATAGTTGAACCCTCCCGTGCATTCATTCGGACCAATTGACTTTGATCTGATGGTCTGTGTTGTGGTTGATCCATAATGTTCGATTGGGAATTCAATGGATAACCTGAATTTGTATTCCAATTATTTAACCGCGACATTTGATTGGAAGGAGGCTCTGACCAATTTCTAGGTGCGAGTTGTAAAGGATACTTCGAGTTTCGTGGCGTTTTCACGTACGGATGAACTTCATTTAGATCCTACACATATTCAATAAAATTGAGCACGAGAGGAATTTTTAAATAATACTAACAAATTTATGCTAATTCTTACCATGATGTAGCTTTCAATTGTAAATTTTAAGAAATGATTGCGAAACAGAGTAGTATTGTTCGAATAGTTTCTGTCCTGTTTTTATGTATGTATAATTGTTTGAAACAATACTGTGTGATGTTACTTCATGTCTTCAAAGAAACAATTTGTATTGCTTCGCAGCCTAATTTCAGCACGTCGGTGAATGAATATAATTTGAATATAGAAGAAATGAAAGCATTCGATTTTTTAAGGGCAATAACTTAAAAATAAATGAAACAATAACAGCGGCTTTAAACAACGTGTTGTTTTTTCTTCTTATAATAAGAAATTAAGAAAAAAGAAAAATACAATGTTTTCGACGTTTCGATGATCCATGTCATCATTTTCAAGAAATTTTATTTAATATGAAATTGTACAATAAATAAAAAGAAAAGAAAAGAACAATTATAACTACAGTTTATTTAGCTGGATCAGGTAGGTAAGTTTTTGACAAGTCATCAGAAAAGACAATTAAAGGTATTGAATGAGTTGTTTTATTGAGTTCCGACTGATGGACTTGTATCAGTAAGGATTCCTTAACCAGAAGACGATAATGATGATTTTCTTGACAAACAACATTAAAATTTCTCCAATCCATGCTATGGGCTGTTTCGATAATATGTTTTTTAATCGATGATGTTTGTTCTTGATCTAAATTAATTGCTGTGGTTGTGGTTGTGGTTGTGGTTGTGGTTGTGGTTGTGGTTGTTTTGTCTTTTAATCCTGCTGAACGTCTTAACTCTGAATCATCAAGTTCATGGGTTCCTTGTTGTTGAATATTGAATTTTGTTGGTGTTGTGGGTGTGGGTGTGGGTATGGGACTATATGAATATGAAACCGACAACCACACCCACACCCTATTCAGTTAAATGCAAAGATTGTGGTCAATTATATATAGGAAAAACTGAACGTCAATGTATACGAAGACTTCAAGAACATGGTGCTCCAAGAACAACATTTAATATTCAACAACAAGGAAACCATGAACTTGATGGTTCAGAGTTAAGACGTTCAGCACGATTAAAAAACAAAACAATCACAACCACAACCACAACAGCAACAACAACAACAGCAATTAATTTAGATCAAGAACAAACGTCATCGATTAAAAAACATATTATCGAAACAGCCCATAACATGGATTGGAGAAATTTTAATGTCGTTTGTCAAGAAAATCATGATTATCGTCTTCTGGTTAAGGAATCGTTACTGATACAAGGCCATCAACCGGAACTCAATAAAACAACTCATTCAATACCTTTAATTATCTTTTCTGATGGGTTGTCAAAAACTTACCTACCTGATCCAACTAAATAAACTGTAGTTATAATTGTTCTTTTCTTTTCTTTTTATTTATTGTACAATTTTATATTAAATAAAATTTCTTGAAATTGATGACATAGATCATCGAAACGTCGAAAACATAGTATTTGGGTGTGGGTGTGGGTATATTAAAGAAGTATGATGAGTACACCCACACCCACATACCCACATACCCACATACCCACATACCCACACCCACACCCTTTAACTCAAAATTTATGTGAAAAGAAGCAACGAGTTTTTACTAATCTATTGAAAATCGGATGTGTACTTTTAATGTTGATTCCATTAATACAGATGCCTATTCATTCTTACGTTGAAAAAAAAGTACCTTCTACTCTTTTCTTAATCGAAATATGTGCTAGAAGAAATATAAATCCTCTATTTCAAAAACTACAAAAGAACGATGCCTTTCGATTTCTTATCACTCAAAAAGAGTCGACTACCGTCTATAAAATGCGTCAATACTATTGGTCTCATATCAACTTTACTTGACGTCTTATTCATGTATACAAAAACTAATCGAATACATACAATGAAGGAGAAAAAATCATGATATTTGATAGCAGTGTTTACATGTTGATCTATCACATAGTTCGGTTAGTGGAATCGAGAAATTCAATACCAAGTCGAGACCCTATATGAATTGTGTTTTGTTTTATGATAAACACGATAAATTTTCTAATGGCGCTTTCGAGATCGTACATTTGGTTTCTTCTATTGATATTTATCGTGCAAACTTGTGCCGAGCGAAACAAGTCTCTAGTATCTAATGAATGTGGTATTTCCCAAGCAGAATTAAATACTAAACATATCGGTCGAATCAACTATCGAGATGGTACAGTCATGATTTCTCAGAATCGTAAAAAGCCTAACGAATTTTTCTTTACACCGTTTCCTTATGTTCTGCCCAAAGAAACGAACTGTTATAAAAATGAGCTTAATGATCGTATAGAACTTGGACTTCAAATCGAACTATATACACCTAGTCTCATACATGCTGTTAAAAATTATCTTCATAAGCATCAACAAGTCCGATGTGGAATTTCGATGTTGTATGTGTTATGCGATATTACTCTAGTTCCAATGAAATCTATTCGACTTGTTCAAAAATCTTCGAACTCAAGTAGTCATCTTCAGAAGTATTCTGTCGATGACAGTTGGCATTCAGCTACTCTCTTACTTCAATCAATGGAATTTATTATTTATTCATCCAGTATGCGCGCCTGTGAAGAGTTGCGAAAGACTCTCGCAGAACGGTGTCGATTACAGAATTTGGAAGTTCATTATTCACTGTCTGATGAACAGGTGGTGCAAAGGCAAGTAGAAGTCACTACTGAATACGTAACAAGTACAACTATATTTAACCGGATTCGTGCTCAGTTTCCTTCGTCAAATACAGTTTGTCTCACACGAGGAGATTTCAAAGAACTAATCAGGGAATCCATGAGTCGTATAGTGACGACATTGCGTGTTCAAGTGGGATTTGAAGATCTACAAGAGCCAATTTTTATTGATAAACTTCTCGAACAGCAGCTATCTACTGAGCAGGTATGTATCAGAGAATATATTAAGATATAAATGAGTGGTGAAAAAGACGATCCAACTGACCAGACGCATGTTTTAGAATCCTCAAACTCAAAAGAAAGTCGGAAACATCATTCTGTAAAACTAGTATTTCATTAATAAGAAGAAATCATTAATTTATCGATTGACTCTTACTTTTAATCATACACAAATCAAAAAAAAGACACAATCACACTATATTTCTTGATACAAAGAGACCTATTCTCACGTTGTTACTCAAAGTCACAAGAAACCAGACTATTTTAATTGACTGCACACCAGAGCTCCGCGTGGGACGTCCCATGGGACGGGATGGGACGAATATTTTTAGAAAATTTTAAGCAGATAAAATAGAATCGAAGTCTCTTTCGATATGATTCTATGATATGCATACTATCTCTATCCATCAAAAACTTAGGTCGTTGTCTTAGATGACTTTTAACAGTTTATATTCGTCTTTTAAAAATATTTTTGGTAAATTGAACAACATATACCGAAAATGTTTTAAAATATGAGAATACAATTTGAAAGCGGTCACTTACGCCAATAAACATAATTTTAATGGATAAAGATAGTAAGCATATAATAGAATCACATCGAACGAGACTTCAATTCTTTCTTGTTTGCTTAAAATTTTCTAAAAATGTTCGTCCCATCCCGTCCCATGGGATGTCCCACGCGGAGCTCTGNCTGCACACGAACGATAAATAACGAAATTTTTCCTTGGTTTTCACTTCATTGAAGATGAACTACAGGGTGTTTTTTAAGTAACACCCCGATAAGAAATTAAAATATCTCCGCTAGATGTCGACCAAATGAGCTGATATTTTTACCAGTGATAGAGGCTTACTTAAAGTTGTTTTTCATAAAGAAACCATGAACAAACTATTGTCCTATATATTAAGACCAACGTCAACAAGGATTTTTTACTTGTTACAGATCCTACAAAATGTTCTAAGGTGACTTATGCGCATTTTTCAAAACTTTATTCTCCAGATAATGACATGTGAAGATCAAAAGATGGTCTATTGTATTAATCACAACGAATACAAAGTGAGATTATAGAACAACCTAATTCATATGTTCGAATTGACGTCCATTAGCATCAATACACTTTTGAAGTCTTTCTTTCTTGAACAGATCAGAATTTAAGAATACATTCACTTCGCTTATGATGGAGTCTTATTGTTTGTCTATAAGAGAGTATAAATAGATGAACAAAAGTTTATTAAAAACATTCTGAAACAATCCTATAGTATTTTGTAGGATCTGTAACAAGTAAAAAATCCTTGTTGACGTTGGTCTTAATATATAGGGCAATAGTTTGTTCATGTTTTCTTTATGAAAAATAACTTTAAGTAAGCCTCTATCACTGGTAAAAATATCAGCTCATTTGGTCGACATCTAGCGGAGATATTTTAATTTCTTATCGGGGTGTTACTTAAAAAACACCCTGTAAGTTAAAGGGAACATTCTCTATTTTAGATTCATTTTTATATAAACGACTGGATCTTATGAATAATATAGGTTTGGTGTTTGCATTGTTTTAGGTAGAGCTCCAAATGATCAATGATAAAGTATGGGATAAACTCTATTGGCCTCTGGAATTGACCCGACCTGATCATCTTGCCAAAGTTCTAAACACGATAGTTCGTAAAGATGATGATAATAGTGAAAGTTTTATTTATGATCGTCAGACTGCAAACGATGTGATGACATTGGATTTGAAACAACAGGGTGTTTCTCAAAGTGATGTTACACAAAATGGTACCACAGGCAATAACGTATCACGAAATACTATTGATCAAGCAGATTTATATCAACACAATATTAATCAGTTGTATTTTTTAACTCAATCTGATCGACAGCGCCTCAGACAACTTGACAAGCTATTCGACTCACGCAGTCAGTCTAGTTCCTCTTTTAATTCTGACAACACTGCTGGTAGGGATAAAAAAACCAAAAAGACTATGCAGAAGACAAACTCGAATAACCGCACAAATTTCGATAACAGACAACATACAGCTGTTTCCGATTCTGGTGTTTTGAGCGTTAAAACTAAAAACAAACATGATTTGAATGAGTTTAATAATACTCAAAATCATTTGAATGAAACATACGTTGATAAGGAAGAATCTGGCATTACTCAAATATATAACAATAGTTTAGATCAGATTGGAATCACGATAAACAATATCAATGCGACCAAATTAGATAAAGATACAGAGAAAAAGTACATCTTGAGTCGTCAGGATGTAGTCCAATTCCTTCGCAACTACTTTGATAATGTGTATCTTGAAGGTGACATTATCAAGCCTCGTCCTATTAATACGTATATAGTGAAACTCGGTAAATTGAATACAAACAAGAAACTATTCTCCAATACTGTGTTCATCCGAATGCGATCAAATGTATATGCTTTACCTCTTCGATGTAAACCAGATGATAGTGGCAACAAATCAAAAATATGGGAAAGCAACCGAATCGATCAAATGGAGGACGAATTAGTTGATCTCAAAGATAAAGTGATTATAGACTTTTGTTAAAAGCCAAAAAGTATTGCAACTCTTTGTGTATTAAAATAAATTTAGACTGACCAAATATCTAGCAAATCGAGTCAAGCAGTTGGTACTATATTCAACAAAATTGATTATCTCTATGTGAATTTAACTGAAAAGCTAAACAAAGGTCAGTAACATCATCAATTTGATAGTAATTACTTTGAAAAAAGCAGCGAATTTTACACTACACATACCGATATCCATCATTGTCAATTTTCTTATCGCTATGCTTATCTGATGGGGTAGGTGTGTGGGTGTAGGTTTGGGTGTAAATATACCAAATAAAAAAATTATGAGTGAGCCTCACACCCACACCCATACATTGTTAATACGTGCCAGTGAAATATAAAGCTTGAGTGCTAATCTCTTGTAAAAGTGGTATTTGAATTAAATCGTGCACAGTTTTAGAAGTTTTATATGGTATTATATCGTTTATGATGGAATTGTTTATGATATCTGTTTCTGATGATCTATTTTTTGTTTGTGTCTGTAATATCAGTTATTAGGCTTGTTAAAGGTTGAAAATGATCCTTTAGAATCGAAAATTTTCATTAATAAAACAAAACCAACTGAAAATATTTAGCTGAATATTCATTCACTTATATTTGATTTGAAAATCTCAAGCATTACACTACATCATATTTCAACAAAGTATTTTCTCTCATTCATTGATTTCATTGTAGTCATCAGCATACCACCCAATGCACGATGGACACAAATGGGTGTTACTGTTGCTGGAGGAAATGGCAACGGCACTAGCACCAATCAACTTGATCGTCCGTTTGGACTTTGTGTCATTGACAATTATAATGATCTTCGGAACACGACAGCGGTCATCGTCGCTGATCATTGGAATTATCGTATCGTTCAATGGAATATAGGCTTTGCAATAAATGGAAAAGTCACCGTCGGTAGTGATAACTCAGCAATTCAATCGTTTCATTCGATTGCTCCAATTGACGTATTGTTCGACAAAGAAACTAATAGTATCATTATTGCTGATCATGGAAGTCGACGAGTCCTTCGATGGCCTCGCCATGTTGATGAGACAACACATGATGAAGTCATCATCGACAACATCCGTTGTTGGGGATTATTCATGGATGATCAGAGAAATCTCTATGTCTCTGACACCGACAAACATGAAGTCAGACAATATCAATTAGACGGGGTAGTAGGGGGCAACAAGGGAACTCTAGTCGCCGGTGGCAATGGCAACGGAAGCAATCCTAATCAACTCAACAAGCCAGCTTTCATTTTTGTTGATCGACAGCAGAATGTCTACGTGTCAGACAAGGCGAATCATCGTGTAATGAAATGGAATAAAGGTGCACAAGAAGGAGTTGTTGTCGCTGGAGGCCGCGGTTTCGGGAGTACTCTGCAACAATTGTCGTTTCCTGAAGGAATTTTTGTCGATACATGGGGTCATCTCTATGTGGCAGACAGTGGGAATGATCGAGTGATGCGTTGGAGTCCAGGAGCACAAGATGGCATGATCATTGTGGGTGGAAATGGTGAAGGAAAAGCATCAAATCAGTTCGACAGCCCCATGGGTTTGTCTATCGATCGTTATGGCAATCTCTATGTTGTCGATTNGAAATCACCGTGTTCAACGATTTACTCTCGCATAGAACTCTCTTATTAAAAACACTATTGATGTAGCTTTTTTCCTTTGTTCTGTTCGTCCGTGCGATATCGGATGTGGGTCGCTTTGGGGACCATGATTACATCCACCCTCACCCTAAGTTATTATTTGCTTCTCTTATCACGGACACAAAGCGAATCAGGCGTTATGCTTGCTGCAGTATAAGTAGAGGTGTGGGTGCGAGTTTGTGTGTGAGTTCTAATGTTCTGTGAATATACTACCATTCACCCATACCCTTACCCACGCCCTTAATATTTACCTTTTCATTTTCTTGTTTAATCTATCTCATTTACTTCGATCTAACAACAACCACAATATATAATGCATATAATCATAACATTTCATCTTGACCATGACGTCATCTGAAACCTCAGAAATTTTGCTTCAACAGCATTACTTAAGATCACTTCTCCTGTTTCTCGACATCTCTTACGATGTCATTCCTGACGATGTGTTTCAGACATTGACACGAAAGCTCGAATCTCTCTCTTTTTATTTCTGTTTGAAATACATATTTAATAAAATGTTATTTACAGCAGTTATCTCTATCTTTTCGCATTAATATCAATAATGATAATAATTCATATGAAACAAAAATAATGAAATAATTTATCAAAAATAAACTCGTCATCAGTATTACAAAAATCTCGATTAGTCATGAAACTATCACAATGATAAATTGAAAATGAAGCACCATGACGAGAACAACAACTATTAGCATCACATACTGTTGTTAAACTCCACTCAATTAAGTTTTTATTATCGAGTTATAACTCGTTTTTCCTCCCTGGTGCATTCTCTTACGGTATGAGCATGGCGAACATCAAAAACTGAAGCAAGAAAGTCATGCACTATATGGACACATCATAAAATCTTCGCATGTCGATGTCGTAAAAAAACGTTTGTCTAAATTAATTTATAAACATTTATCCTTATCTATCATATATATATATATATATAGATAGATATATGTAAAAATATCTTTTTTTCCTTTCGTTCAAGAATACAGTGCAACTACAGTAGAGAAACAAAACAATCAATAACAAAACAAATTTTCAATAATTTATCTTTACTGTTGCTATTGGAAACACTGATCCAATAGAAGATTCCCCTNAAAAAAACGTTTGTCTAAATTAATTTATAAACATTTATCCTTATCTATCATATATATATATATATATAGATATATGTAAAAATATCTTTTTTTCCTTTCGTTCAAGAATACAGTGCAACTACAGTAGAGAAACAAAACAATCAATAACAAAACAAATTTTCAATAATTTATCTTTACTGTTGCTATTGGAAACACTGATCCAATAGAAGATTCCCCGAGTAGAAATCTATAATTAAATTTCTAGTACCATAAAATTCTTTTAAATGCTCAATACAAAATTTTTACTGTAGTTATATTTATTAGGTCTTATGAAAAACTAGAAACAATAATCATTTTTATTCTCTCTCTAATATAATCATTATAATTAAATCATTCTATATGCAACGAAATATATAATGTAGACATTTCGGCTTTTAATTTTATGCGGTCAACATTTTTAATGATCCAAAAATAAAGACAGCGACAAATATCTATATCGGAGCAGTCATCCTATTCCGCAATGTTGAACATTTCGGAACCAGTTCTGCCCCCGAAATCAGTTCCGTCGATTCCGGAATCACTGGGAACTCCTAGGAATTCCGTGTAATTCCGTTCAATTCCTGTTCGACCTAATTCCCGGAATTCCGTACCTGAATTGCATTTGTCAACGAGCTGTAAGACATATCAATTGTCCATTGATCACTCAATTCCGGGAATTCCTAGTAATTCCGGAATTACAACTTGTATCACTATTCTATCTTCTCTTACCCACACCCTATTTTACAAGTAGATAACTTATTAATAGCATAATTAACAATTATGCATAAAATAGGATTGAGCATAAACTGAATACAATGAAAGACAACTTTAAGTTAACAGGCAGTTAAACATGATCATTCCTCTATATGTCTCTTTCTCTGTAAAAATCAAATGTATCAAGGATTAGTATTTCTTTCCAGAATCATAGACACGAAACGAATGTTCTCAAGAAATCTGTTATTTTTTTACGTTCCCAATTCACACTGAATCACTCTTGTAGAGTAGCCAGGATTCCACGAATCGTAGTTTCATGATTCAAAAGAGAAAAAATTTAATCTTTTCTCTCACAAAGATCTTTGAGTAATGTCGATTATAAAATATTTATACTGTTCCGATTTGTGAAGACTGAACTCATCTGACGAAGTCAAGATGCAAGCTCCACATCGTGTTTTCGATCAGCTCTCTCTTGTTCTAAACGCAAAGATATTTTTAAAAAAATGTGGAAACTTCGGATTTCATCCGAGAGTTATGTGTACTGCAAAAAGTACATGGGATATGAGTCATTCTAAAATGCCTGAACACCAAAATTATCATGAGAAACTAGGCACTTTGGTTTCTGGATGCAGTTTTTGTGCATTTTGAGACCGTTTTCAGGCGACGTTTCGTTAGAAAGTTATGATTTAGTTAAAAACTAACATCAGATTCGGAATCAGCGTTAAAAACTAAGTCGATTTATATATGTTGTGGATAATTCTGAGAGAAAGTTTTTTTTGAAAAATCCCTGCAACACCCCTCAGGCATGTTCTGGTCAATAATGACAATTTTT
>OENM01001955.1:0-23921 GCA_900239745.1 Rotaria magnacalcarata | reverse complement strand
AATACTTTTACCTTCTCCAAGACTACATACAAAAGGGAATTTAGAGGTGTCAGAAAAAAACAAGAGTAAATTATTAAGCCAGTTTCACTGTTTTTCACTTTTAATTCGCATGTGAATGCCTTTTTTTATTCCCTTTCAAGGGAATAATAAAATTGATATCATGAAATCCTATGTTTAGGTCGAAGCTTTTATTCGATTGATGGAAAACAAAACTGAAATGAATAGAAAACAGAAATATTGTAAATGGATCGTACATATAACGGGTGTTCCATAAAGAATGGGCAGCTTTTGTTTTCTGTCTTTGAGGCACTTAATAATCGTCTTAAGATCTTGTTCCGAGCTCATTCGATAGAGAATTCATTTCTCTACAAAATCATCTCTTGTCGAGTTTTGTAGAGTGAAAAATGGCCGAGTTATTCAAAAAATACAAGCAACAGCCAAAACTGGCAACTTTCTAAGTCAAACAAGCATTTTTTTCGAATTTCGAGCTCATCGTTTTAACTTAAAATAAAAATAAGTACACCATGTGAAAGAGCGTCAAATTTACTATACCATGCAACTAGTCTAATTTTTTTTGTTGAAAAATCTAAGAGTGTAGCCGCATATTACTTTTTTCAGATTTTGCAAAAAATCTTACTCTCAGTTTGTGTTTTGGCGCTTTGACGGAAATCCATGCAGTTCACTCAAAAGTCATTATTTTTCGGAAAATGCTTTTCTGTTTTCAAGCTAACTAATTAATGTGCCACTAAACCTTGTCACAGAAACGATGCTGCCTATTGTTTGGGGTGGATTACCACACGAACATAGAATATAGGAGTTTTCAAGTGTTTCGCGAAAAGTCAGGAGTTCCATATGAGTTTATTTTTTGGAACTCAATCTTTTTTAGAGGACACCAAAAAGAGGACAGTTGTCTGCACTAGGGAATTGTTTTTTATGATTCAGAAATAAATCTGAGTGAACCAAACCCACCCAAAGCACTTCCTTATTTTCGCTTAGAAAGTTGCCAGTTTTGGCTGTTGCTTGTATTTTTTGAATAACTCGGCCATTTTTCACTCTACAAAACTCGACAAGAGATGATTTTGTAGAGAAATGAATTCTCTATCGAATGAGCTCAGAACAAGATCTTAAGACGATTATTAAGTGCCTCAAAGACAGAAAACAAAAGCTGGTCATTCTTTATGGAACACCCGTTATATTAAATTACCATATAAGTGTGATATTGATCTGTCCTGTTAATTTGATAAATGATACCAAAAATATATTTCTTTCTTTTAAGACAAACAATGTCAGAGATATGATTAATGGCTTTTTTTTCTTAAGATATTTTTACATACCCAGGTCAAATACGTACGGTGGGAAACTGTCTGATCCGGTGATTTTCCATCGAATTCCGGAAGCAGTATTCCGAAACATTTTCCGGTCTCCGTTTCCAGGGTATTGCCCGCTAACTCCTGGTTCCGGAACCGATAAGCGGATACGGCTTCCGTTTACAACAGGATTCCGTACCACGTTTCCGATGACTTCCATTTGCAGCAGGATTCCGGAGTACGTTTCCGATCGTTTCCTTTTGACGATCGGAAACGAAGGAATATGAAAAGTTTCCAATCTAGATACGTAGGCAGGATCTGGCTGTTTTTAAACCAGGTATGGACTCCGGATTTCCCCGTTTCAACAACCGGACCCGACGAATAAGAACTATTCGATATTTCCTTTTTCTAATTCAAAAAAATTAATGAACTTCAAGGATAAGTACATTTTTCTTATTTAAAGTACGAATCTGTAAAATTTCTGCTTACAGTCGGATTGAAACTGACTGTTCAAAAAGCATCACAGAAACTCGAGTAAAGAACATTTTTAGCTTCAAATCATCATATGCATAAATTCACCTGAATCTAATTGTCGATTCTCTAACATAAAATCTTTACGATATATTGTCGATCAAACTAGTTTTCATTGATATGACATACCTAAAGTATTAGCAGTCACTTTTGGTATAAAACCAATTAAAATTGAATAACCACCAAGCAATACAGATAGGATCATAAGAAATTTATCGGTAATATTTTCGTATAGGTTATCGGGGTCGCTGATTCCAAATTCGTTATTACTTTTTGTCTTCTAGCTTTAATGGCTGAGAAAATCGGTCGATGTGTACTCCAAAATTCACAAGGTTGACTTTTTATTTCACCTCTGATCACAATTCATCAATGTTAATATTGTGTAGATCTCAAATGCACTTGAATCAGGTGTTCCATTGGACAATTACCAACACTTCAGCGGTAAAGTCATTGAACGCTATATCTACGTTAATACCTCTTATCTCAGGTATTCAAAGACTCCATTCATACCGTGTGAAATCGAAAAGTCTGAACAAATTACGAAGTCACCAGTTTCGATTTTAACTATTTGAAATTCCCCTTCGCTGGCTTTTATCTAGAATGATGAACGAAAATCTTTTTGGGTCCTTACTATTTGGTTCATTTTTGTTCTTGCTTTCCTTTTTTTGCGTTTCAATCAGAAGGATTACTCAAGATCTTCCACATTCTATCATATCCATTCAGATATTTTAATGTCCAGTTTTCATTTCTTCGAAGAGAATAATCTAAAGTATGTCATGTGTAATACCCCACACCTCTGATATTTTGGAGTCTGCCTCCTCCTAGTCTTTTAGGTCAGACGTTAGAAGAACGTTCTCAGTCACCACCTTCCGTCTGCACTATGTAATAGCACCATTGCTTGCAGTTTGATTTCCAAGATCCTTTGAAAATGCTTCTTCATGAATATCAAGTATGTCAAGCATTTTTAACACTCATTCGTCGCAGCACACTCAAAAAGTACTTTAAATCTAATTTTGAATGAAAAAATCTAGCAGTCATCGAAATACCTCAAATAGGGTGTTGTATGAAAAGGATCCTTTTCATAGAAGTGAATGAATGCTGCTTTCACATACCTCAAATGGAAGGTACTCGATTAAAAAGACCTTTAAGAGTCTTTCGCGGGTGATTTCAAATCAGGAGTGTGAGAAATACCTGAAATTTTTCTTCGTTAGCTCGGGATCTCTCAGTGTGTGCTATGGTTTAGTGAATGATTTTGAAGCAGTGCGTGAGGTTATTGGGCATTGGTGAAGCTGACTGGTATTTTAGTTAATTGATGGTGGGACTGTGATTGATAGTTATTTGTGGGGTGTCAGGAAATATGCGCGAGATCTCAAGAAGATTAGAACTTCCGGGTTTTTCCCAGGTGGAATCGGTCGGATTTCTTTAGTTCCTTCGCGTATTCCGATGGTATTCCGTGTGATCACGGGTAGGTTCCGGCAGTTTTTCCTAACGGTTACGGTGGCGGGAACAGTGCGGAATGCGCCGGTTACAATACGGCGATTTCCAAACGGAATACTGCTTCCACCTTCCGGATAGTTTTCCGGCCAGTTTCCGGTTGGAATGTCGTTGGAAATCACCGGAAGTATCGGGAAATAACCCCGTTCCCGGCGGTTTCCGATCGGTTCCGGAGTCCGGAATCATCGACCTGGGTATCTACATTGATTGGAGCCAAAATTTCAAGCATCTCAGAAAAACAAATTAAAAAAAGAATCAGTCCTAGTTTGCAAACATTTGACCTTTTTTCTTGATAGTATATATTTTCCCATGTAAAATTGCAAGCCAAGAGCTACTGAGAAAAAAACAATATTTGATCAATCGGCTATATTAGTAGCAGAAAGGCAGGATCATATATGATGATGCATTAAGATCGAAAATGTAAGATGAAACGACCTTCGATGTCTTATTTGACTAAAAAATATTGATTATGAGTCAGTTACAAAGCAAAATACACATAGTCGTAAGTATTGTGCTAGATCTTGTTCATGATATTGTTTTCCTCTGACTAATGACGGAGAAAGTGTATACTATTGAAGTAAATGAGAAGGATTCTCACATATCATGAATATAATGTATAGGAAGTTTTATGGTAATTTTTCTGGTTTAGTAGTACCTGTAAAACATGTTGCATGTGCAATGTTTAACTAAGATCACAACTGAGTCAACATGGCAATTCTTATACTATTTGAGTAGATAAAGAAGATAAACAAATATTTTTTGTCTGTGATAAATTATACTCTAGCATTGCAGTTGATACAATAGCTAAGTTTATTGTGATCATTATTGTCGAAAGATAGTAGCCTTCATCATGTTTTTTTTTGTATCCTATGTATAGAATGATGATGATCAAAGATATATTTTGCGATAAGACTAGTACTATTGCTAGTAAAATATACTTGCTTTAAAAATTTCAAAAAATTTGTTGAATTGTTATAAATTACAAAAATTGCATGATCGAAAATTTCCCATTCGATTATCGAAGATAGTGTATCACCTTGTTGCTTATGGCGCGATTGTTTTAGATATTTTGCTCTCAATAGTAAAGATACTATACTTTATCCTACATCGCGTTTGAATAGAACAATTAAAAATTAAAGCGTGAGATTCTTTTTGAAATCATGATGATTCGTAATTATGAAAAAGTTGACATGAAATATAGTAATGCTATTTTTTAATTCAACTAAACTGTAAGCACTCTCATCATATAAAATATAATCAATCAGTAGCTACGTGATTAAAGCTCCTATGCATTATCATTATAGAAATACATTTTTTTTATCAAGATTCAGCTATATTCATATTGATTTTTACAGTCACTAACCATAGCTGCCATCTATGATTCAACAAACCTTTTACCTTTATCATTATTGATTGAGTTACAATTGGTAGAATAAATAGCGAGTCTTATTTCTTGTTTTGAAGACGAATAATGCAGTGGTATAAGCATTGCTCGTAGGAAAATGTTTGATCATTCATTCTTGATATACAGATATAACATGATTCATATATGTGATAATGTACATATATCAATTTAAGCTAAAAGTATATAGTTAATAAATTCTCTCCTTCATTTCGAAATAATAAGATGCACAAGAATAAAGCACCTTCAACATTAGCTTCATCGACAAGTACACATCGTATTTACTTAGTTTTAGTATTATCAACTGTTTTTGTATTTATCTATTGGCTTTTGCGATCTGATTCATTCCCTGAACAAGCTCTTGCTGATACATCTCGTCTTCCACAATCATCTTTATTTACTTATCTCAATATTTCTTCGCAACTATATTACAATGAAAGTCAAGGTATACTCTATGTACCACCTCGTGATCAACCGTCTCATTTTGTTTCAATAAAAAGCAATGCTGTGCGAGGCAATCATCGACATAAAGATGCTGAAAATAGTCTCACAGGCGAAGTAATTATCCTACTTCAAGGTCAATTTCTATTTCGTGTTGGCGATGGTGATGCAAACCTTTATGAAGACTATAAATATGATATATCTAAAATGGGTATTGTCGCTCTTAAATTTACAGCTGACAAATGTCATGCATTAAAAAATATTGGAAAACAAACAAATTGGTTTGCTAGTTATTATATTAAATCGAAAGATATCATCACAATAGTACCTGTTGATAAACAAGGCTGTAGAAAAATAATGTTAACTTAAAAAAAATCATTCATTCTACTTTTTTAATGTTTGGTGGTAAAAATGAATCAATATCATATCGACCGAGCTGGTAATCGACCGCTAATTGAGCCTAATGGATCAAACCAAACAAAAAAAGAAACAAATATCATATCGAAAATTAAAAAGTACTCTTTTAATTACATGTAATTGTGTTGAATCGAATAAAGGTATGTGAGGAAGATCACTTTGCTTCACGAGTAGAGGAATTTCTAAAAAGAAAATAGTGAAGATAAAACTTATTCGAAGGAAAATAAAACTGAAATAGCCATTTTACCAGTACATCCAAGAACAATTCCTTCCACTTGCTGTTCATCATATAAACGTTGCATAGCATTCCTATAAAATTGTTTTGATTCTTCAGTAATTACATTAATTGTTAATTCATCAAGAATTATTTGATGTACGCGTTCCATATCATCGTTATTTGGAAATACGATTTCTAGCCCATGTTGAATCAAACGTTCAACTACACAGCTACTGGATACCATAGCAAATTTTGATCCAAAAAATCCTACCTAGAAGTAATTCACTAGATTTACTTTGATTTCAAATGTTTTTTTATTTGTACTTTTTTCAAATTTTTTTCTTTAATTGCAAATGCTACAGCATCACTTATATGAAGTAGAACGAGTTTAGGATAATACTCCAATATTCGTGGTGTAGCAATATGACCTACAAAACATCGTTAGTTGACAAAAAAACAAAGGAAATTCCTTCAAGTATTTACCAGTATTTGAACAAATAAGTAAGAAATCAATTCCACTTTTTACTAATTGATGAACACCTTCAAGAAGATATTCAACTGCTTCAGCCCATTGACTATTATTGAGTGTTTCAATATATTGAAAAATATCAACCGAAACAATATGAATACGACTAGAATGACCGGGTATAAATTTACTAACTAATTGATTCATTTGATTGTAATACTATTTTTTGTTGTGAAAAAGAATGCATTAAAAATCAATATTAATTTATTAACTTACATCAGCTGTTGAAGCATAAGCTATGCCTCCTAATAGACCACATACACGTTGTTTCACTTGGGTGTCCATTTTTCATCTGTCAGTAAATAGAATACGATGAAAAGAATCTTATCAGTTAGTCTTTTTTATCAAGTCATTCACAGAACACTAAAGCTTTGTCATGCAATGTTAGCAAAATACTACCTATCTATCAATATAGAAATTTTAAGATTTTAATTTTGAAGCATATACGTACAAAGAAAACCGTACTAATTATTCATATAATCTTAGAAATAAATCCTTATTTTGAAACGAACATAAAATGATTCGAGTCATTTATTTATTTAGTAGTACAGATACAGCATGAATTGTTTTTGAAAGTTTTCATTTATTAATAGCGTGGAGATAACGATAGAATTTCATCTTCTTTTTTTGAAATATACAAACACGCTGACGATAACATTGAAGCACTTAGATATTAATAGATATAATTAAAAATAAATAATTTTTCGATTTATACGTATATGCACTATCGAATGGAAATAATTGAATTTATTCATAGCTATAGCCTTGATTGAAATAGAAACTCTTGCACATGCAAGTTCAATATGAGAAACGGCGGAGATGGTAACATATGATGTATTATTTTATTGCTAGCATGTCTATCAACAAGTATGAAAATCGATTTTAAAAGCAAATGTAAGAATAGCACTAAAAAAGATTAACATGCCTGAGTGAAAGTAATTCGAAATTTAAAATTAAAAAAATGGCACAGAAGTAATCAATGATATATGCACTTGATTATTTTCTTTCACATTTTTTTCTCATGAACCTTCTTTTCGTAAAAAATAGAGAAGAAGAATAAAAACATCGGATGTTTAATACAATACAAATAAAAACTTCACATGTCCACTTTTTCTTTTTTTAAATACTTAATAGCTAACGATACTTTGATTGTCGACTACGAAACATATATTAATAACTATGGAAAATACGTCAAGTTCTCCTATAGTAGTATAAAATAATGATTTTATTTGTCCAATCACACTGGATGTCTATGAAGATGCTGTAATTGCTGCCGATGGTTATGTTTATGAGCGAGCTGCTATTATTCGATGGATTCAACGAAAAGGAACGAGTCCTTTAACATGTGAACCATTGAATATCGCTGATCTTCGTTCAGAATATTTTGTCAAACGACTATGTCAACTTTATCAACCTAATGCTGTAAGATGTGCACGTCAAAACAACACAGTATCAATAGGATCCTCACCAATGACTCAATTTGAAATACATACTAACCAACAAAAGTCTTGTAAACAATACTGTAATATCAAACATATACTACTGACAATCATGACTATCAGTCTTATTACTATTCCTCTAATAGTTGCAACAATGCTCATTTTATTTCTTGTTCAATTGAATTTGATATCTCAAAGTAAGTTTCAAGACTATAGATTAATAATATATTCAGAAGCACAAAAATTCCTCTGTAATGTTGGACTTTCTCAAATGTATTAACGGTAATGTTGTTTACTGCCTTCTTCCCAGGAGAATGGATCCTAGCCTAGGATCCGATGAGTTCCGATCCGCTCCTATTGGAATCCGACGGAGCTCTTCGGAAGGCGCAAGCAAACTATCGGATTATCGTCGGATTCCAGGTTCCGGAGTCGATATTAGATCCTAGTATCGGAAACTGATAACATCCGACATCAACCGTCAATCGGAACCGGAATGCTTCGGATTTCATTGGTTCCGACAATAGGATATGATTGGAAATACGACTGTCGGATCCGACATTGATTTATCCACCAGGAATCCAACGGGATTTCGTCGGATGGCAGGACTGCATAGAATCCGATGGGATTCGGTATCGAATTGATTCACCTGGGTTTTTGTTTATAATTGAGTATTTCAAAACAATTTGACCTATTTCAAGGTCAGGTTATATTAACCTATAACATAAATGAGATCATTTTGAATTTAAAAACATGAAAATTTTTTTATTTCAACAAAGCTTTATTTCTAGTTTCTGCTTCTACCAAACATTCCAATAACTATATTCATCTCAGGACAATTTACAAACTACCAAATGATTGTACTCTATCAAATGTTATTTCATTATTTTCTTGGAATAATGTACCACAATTTAATTACACGTATTATTCAAAATTATATAAGACTGTTTCGAGTCGAATAATTCTAACTTTTGCTTTTCGACACGACGCTTCGTACTGGTGTCTTGATGGTGTGTCAGTTATAGATATATCGTCAAGCGTAGAACTGGTGACAGATGGAAATTTCGAAAATAATCCATCTGATGACTTTTTCTTATGTAATTCATATGGCAATAGTACTATACCATTAGTCTTAGATTCAGCACATGCATGTAATGGTCTAGATTGTTTTTGTGGTGGTGCCGTACGTTTACCTAATTATCTTAATCAAATACTTGGTACGAAAGTTGGACAACTCTATCGTATAACTTTTTGGTTAAGTAACCTCGGCGATACACCAAATAGTGCTCAAGTCGTCATAAGCTATTAAGGATTTCCTATCAAAATAAATAGAATCAATATTCTTCACAGAGTTCAATTACACTTCAATAATCTCCGAAAAAAAACTGCTCAGAAACAAAGTCACATCAAGAGATTTTTCATATCGGTATATAGGCTTGTCCAAACGTAACGCTGTGACACGTTTTTTTGTTGATCAAATTTGAAGCACTTAACATGCTTAAAAATTTGTAATGTTTATATATATATATTGATCACTGCCGTACATATATCCTTCTGTAAAAAATCAAGTTGCTACATTGAAATAGGAGCTCAATAATTGTACAGTAAGCTAGAAACTGTACAAGAACTTAGAAGCTGTCCTGAGGAATTATATTAAAAGATAAACAGGTCATTTTGTAGAGAATCAAATTCTGCATCGAATGGTATACTAGTCTGCATATTTCTTGTTTTAAAGTTCATGTTTAGAAAATCGAAACTACGATTTTTGAAAACTTTAAAACCCGGTTTTCGATGCCAAAACTGAATTTTTTAAGAAAAAAAAAGTTCAAATTCATAATCAGCGTAAAAAACTGTACTAGAAAATACTCTTAGAAGTGTCTATATCGAAAAGCAATTTTTTAAAAACTTGATCAGCGAAGTAGCGCGTTACGTGGACAAGCCGATATAGGGGTGAATTAGCTTTCGTCTTACCTCTTACGAACACCGGTAAATTTGACCGGGTGTTGGGAAATGATTTTTATTCGTAAAAATTCATGACGGTAGCTCGTAAGCACCTATGTACCGGAGATCGTAATAGACAGCAGGAAGATCGTAATGTGTTTACCGGATGTTCGGAATAGAGTATGTTTTGCTGTATTTAATGTAACACCTGAAGATCGTAACGAACACAGTCGGGTGTTCGAAAGGTAATTATAGGGGTATTTTAACATGGAGCTCGTAAAAAGTTTTTATCAAGAGATTGTAATTGATATAAATACTTTCTGTTCTTATAGACAAAAATATCATAGGTTTCCTTTTTGGATTATATGCATGATTATAGAAAGTATGAGATTATTCTTTCTCTATCTATACTCCTTGTGCTAAAGTCGTAGAAGTTGTTTCTAAGGGTATAAGTTGATTAAAAACCAATACTTGTCGAAAGCAGCAACTGAGCAAGCTGCTCATAAATCTTATTTACANTCAACTCCAATATTGAATCGTCTTAGAGTTAGAACCAGCGATCATACTACTGCTGCTTCGTCTTCATCTTGCATATCATCAATTCAACCTGGTCTTACTGCTACAACATCTAAAAATAAACAAATAACTAGGTTCAAAAAACGTGTACATTCATCCAAGAATGAATAGAATGATGATGTACATTGTCACTAGAGTCACAAATAAGTATGTATTTATTTTCTTTCAATAAAACTGGTATCTTGTAACAGAAAGTATTGAAGGAATAAGGAGAATAATAACTAGTACTAGAGTTATTATAGTAAACAGAAGTGCAATCGTAATTGCTTGAATTCATCGGAACATTCGCTTTATGCATGACTTTATGTTGTGACTCTAGCGTATCACTTCATATTCTCTCATAGGTGAACCAACCTGAACATACTTACGTAAATCGTGTCGTCTTTTTATTACGGTCTCCCGGTCTTTGTCATTACGAACACCCGAACATTCTGATTACGATCTCCAGGCAAATTTTGATGTTCGTAGAGAGAAATATTTACATGGAGTTCGGAATCAATTTTCAAAATAGCTTTTGCAATGGTTATATCCTATGAAAAAGCTATTGTCAGAATTGATTCCGAACTCCTGGACAAGATTCATTCCGAACACCCTGTATTTTTTGTTGTATTTCATTTACGAACTCCGTTCCGAACACCATGTCTTTTTGTTCATGTCAGGAGATCGTAAACAAATTATTTTACGGGAGTTCGTAAAAAAGAGGTGAGACGAAAGCTAATTTCCCCCGATATAGAATATAATATCAAAGCAGAGCATATATCATCTTGATTGTGTATACTCTAATAAAACGAATAGCTATTGTACCCATTAATTTATTTCATAGGAAGTTCTCAAGACAGATATCCACATAGAAAAAAGCACGTATTGAATTAGATAAGCAATTATAATTCATAGTAATTCCGTATGTTATAGCCTAAATAAATATGCAATAAAAATTCATATATTTATCACAAGAGGTAGAACATGGTCATTGCAAACAATGAGAAGAAAATAAATCTCTTCGAGTATTGCATTATAATATGTAACAATTTTATTGTGATTTTTCTAAGCATGTGTGATATTAACTTGTTGACAAAGTGGAAGAATAGATTAATCTATTGTATTTGAAAAAAATGAACATGCAGACATTAATTGTTGCTATTATTTTAACAGTTACAGTCAATCAATGAACTGATTCTTGCAGGTTGCGTTTCGATTTCGTTCGTAGCAAAATAAAGAAAATACACACACTATTACATAGCCAGAATTCTAAATAATTGAATTCGATGATTACTAGAATCGGCTACAAAAAGATTGCCAAGTCGATCAAATGCTAAACCTTCAGGCCTATTTAATTGATTTGCATGATCTCCTGGAATAAGTCCACCGGCAATAACATCACCGTAGGATGCACTATCATACCATCGCATCACTCGATTATTTCTCTGGTCGGCTACATAGACTGTACCCAATCGATCTACGACGATTCCTGTTGGATTATTCAGTTGTGTTCGATTACTTCCTTGTCCTCGACCACCAGCAACGATAACACCTTCTTTCGTATCTTTACTCCATTTAATTACTCTATCATTCCAAGAATCTGATACATACACCGATTGATCTTTATCAACAAAAATGTATGTTGGATGACTGAGTTGTTGAAGACGACGACCTTGTCCATTGCCACCTGCTACCACTACTCCATAAGGTTCATCTGCTCCATATCGTCTCACTTCATGTCGTTCGGCATTTGAAACATAAATTGATCCTTCATTGTCCATCGCCACTCCATAGCATTGAATATTTTCAGTAATTGTTGTCACATAAGGTCTACGTCTATGAAAATATCGTAACACTCGTCGATTGTGATTGTCACAGATAATAAAACTTTTCGAATTTATATCGAAAATTACGTTTGAAGGGTCGTTCAATTGATCCAATCGATATCCACTTATGCGTTGACCATATAGCCTTTGACCGATGACCGCATGTCGATTATATTTCATTATGCGATGATTCGAACTATCAGCAATGAAAATAGCTTGATTTTGATTTACAAAAAGACCTTTAGGGAAGTGAAGTCTATTGAATGTTGATCCAGGACCACGACCACCAGCAACAGTGTAAGCATTGAGCCCCCAGTGTGCATTTCGTGGAATATTCGGTATAACTAAATTGAAAAATAAAACATGATCTTAGTTATACAAAATCCAGAGAAATTTTCCTTGCTTACAGTAATTATAGTCTAAATGAACTCGCTAGACTAGACTGATCGACAGATTGATATACATCATTATTTACTCTTCTGCTTCGTGAAGATTGAAATTATGCTAGACAAGAACATGATTGTTATCTGGGGATACAAAGATTTGATTTCGATATATACACTAGCAATGATTTTTATAACGAAATAAATTTCATTCCTATTTTCGACTTGATCAAACTGTAAGGTTACTGTATTAAGAAGAGCAAAAATCCTATTTTAATGGATTTAACAAAGTATCGTTTCATTAGAATGTGGTATACAGTAATGGGAACGGGTCGACGAAAGAATGATTAGTAGCACTACGAAAAGTATTGAGTCAAATGAATTATGATTAGTATAGAATTAGAATGCATAAGAAAAGCATAGGGATGAAATATATTGGACTAAGTTTCATGAATATACGAATATAATGAAAGAATTAAACTTCGATTTTCTACATAATTACATATTAGCATTGTATTTATGTAGACTTGTTCAAATCGATGCGGTTCATATATAGATAAAGGTTTCTGTTGTTGCTTGCTTTCGTAGTACACACTGTTTGCTATATTTCGAAATATTTCCGTGACACCAACATTCTCTCGAGTAATGTTGTTTAGTAAGTGTTTAGTGAACAAGCAATTTTGGTTTGACTTGAAAACTCTCTTATCTGTTTGATTAGCAGCACATGAAAACTGAATGAATACTCTGTTGGAAGGTGGCTTCATTGCATGCAGACCTTTGGCTATCGTTGCAGAGAAAATGACATCAAATATTGAATTATAAAAATTTATTCATCTCAACACTTACTTTTTGATTTTTCTATATTTTTCAACAAATAAGGTCTGCAACAATCCAAAATAAATATAGTAGCATAAGATCGATTTTTTTTGAAGAATCGTTCAAGTGTTCGTTGCGCATCAATTCCGAAGAGTTCTACATCCTTGTCAACTTCTATCTCTGCATCACTTGGTATGAAGTAGTTTTTATCATTGAATTGAAACCCATGACCAGCAAAATAGAATAGGATCAAATCGCCATCATTAATTTTCTTAGAAAACTCAATAATATGCTTGTGGAACTTAACTCTAGTTAGATCAACGTACGTATCAACATCAAAATTAATGGTTTTCAGTGAAGCACTCAGATCGTTAGCATTCTTCTTAGAGTTTTCCAGTTTATTGTATGACTCGTTGTATTCATCGTTACCAATTATTAATGCTAACTTTCGACGCAGTGATGGATATCTTTCGAAAGCTCCCATTTATGAGTTAAATCTAAAAATAAGAATCAAATAAGAATTAGTAATCAGTTCTCAAAATCCACCGGATTTTTAGTTATTAAGTGAATCTAGATACACACTAAACAACTACAAGTACGTTTCGACAGTTTTCAAAGTGTTTCAAAAGCTAACATTTATTTCAACACTTATTTTATGATAGATTATCAGTGATATGCAGAAACAAGATTCATAACTGTTTAATTTCTTTTTTTTCTCACAAAAACCTCTCGACAACTAGGTTTTTGTTTCGCTACATAAAAATCAGAAGATAAATGAAAATCAAGAAGTTGATATTATTATTATTATTATTATTATACGCTCTGCTAAGTACGATTATATATTTACTTTGATCAGTTGGTAGGGAAACATATTGAACTTTAACTTTTAATCTTTCACTATTTTTCTTTGTATTATGAAGAAAATATTTTAGCTAGGGGATGTTTTTACATCATATACATATGTATCTGGTAAAACAATTTTTTCAGCAATTGAATGAATTAGTTGTTTTACTTGCAGGTACTGTACTATTCGAGATATAATACTGATAAAAGTTAATATTTAACCGGAATATCTATAGTATTACATTTTATTCAAAAATACAAAGAATATATATACATGTGTGTGAATGTTATTTGTTTGCATTCTATCATAATTTATTACATTCGAATCAGTAGTCTTTCTTTACATAAAAAACATTGATACGCAAAGTAACTTACATAGAAATACACCTGAGTAAAGATAAACAGTTTCATTTCGTTTTACTTATTGTTGTTGTCAATTGACAAAAATGTTGAAAGCTATTGAATGGATGTAGTCAGGTGATGGCTTTTTTCTCTCTTCAGCAGTTATGAGAAAAACATGATGCACTACTACCCTCAAATGATTTCAATAAATTTCAATCATCACTCAAAGCAAACAAAAAAATAAAATCTTGCTTATCAGTCAATGTCGCAACGCACGAGCAGTTCTGAACGAAAGACAAAACACAAGTAGTGAATAATGAACTCTTATGGTGGAAGAGAAATGTCAGTTTTTTTCTTATGATTTTCAATTTCGATCGGTTAATTTGATTCATATGTTTCTTATAGTATATACTTCGAGCAACCTAAATATCGATTTATTTTGCCATTTCAAACAATAAATCTTGTTTTTACATTTGCATTCTATTTTTTTATTTCCCAATCACAATAGTTGATATGTAGCATATACAGCTCATTTTATATGAGATAGCTAACTGTTAGCAGAAATTATACATTAAAAACAGGTTTTATAAAAAATCTAATTTGTAACCAATTCAAAACTTTCTGAAATTTCCCAAGAGACTCCTTTAATAAAATTCAGAGTTTTTTTCTTAGATTACTTTTTGTTATTGATGGGAAGTTCCAATCTAAATCTGTGTACACATTTCTTCAAGTTCTAATTTCTATTGAGATATCTTTGACGTGGACATATATTCATTAAAAAGTCATAAAATGTCAAATACAATTCTATAGAGCCCTGATACAATATTTTCTAAAGTAAAAAGTAAAAAGACAACACAGAATTTGAAATGATCACAAAAAAAGAAGATCTCAATAGTTTTTTCACCTATTGAACTCGCAAATCATATCATGAAGGTGTCATTACAAAGCTTTCAAACATAGGATCATCCATTACTAATTGAAATTGTTTAGCTTTGTGATTCAGAAGTGCTTGCTCATTGTGGTGGTGATTGGCAAGAAAGATTTTATTTTTATTTTTATTTTTACTTATAATATTTGTTTTGAATAATGATTGAAATTTATTGAAACCTTTTAGGGTAGGAATGCACCATGTTTTTCTTCTAATCACTGAAAGAAAAAATTCATCGTCTGACTACAACCACTCTACAATTTCCAAAATTTTTGTCAATAGTCAACAGCAATAAATAAAAGGAAGTGAAACTGTTTATCTTCATTCAGGTGTATTTCTATGTAATTTGCTTTGTATATCAACCCCTAGGGCATGTACTGAGTTCGGGATACTCATGTACTGAGAAAGTCACACTAGGGTACCTATTAAAAGTACTTAGAAAATTTTCAGTAACCATACTGATGTAGGTACTACATTGAGTACCTATAGCAGTATGTTTCGCTGAACAAGTACTTGAATGGGTACCCGCACCTGTAATTTTACTGAGGAAAGCTCTGCAGGGTATTTTAGATTTGTCGCGTTCTGTGTAGCGACTGTTCATTCACTGTTTTCTTTTGCGCGGACAGCTCCTTGTAAACAACTCGACAAACCATAAGAAACTAAACTATTTTCATATATTTTTTTTCTAGATTACTTCTTGACTATTTATTAGTCGAGAACATGCCGATCGTAATCGTAAATTCAGAGTGGACTATTCTAAAGTGGCCTGATGGAGGTTCGATCAACTCATATCCGGTCAGATCCCGAAATCTGACCAGCAAGAGTTTTCAGAATTGGAAAAATAAAATAAAATAAAATAAAAGCAAATGTAATAAATTGCTTTCAGAGAAAAAAATGAAAAAGATCGAAGATTACGTTCGATCATCAACGTGCTGCAATTTTGGTAACAGGGTACCTAAACATGCTGTGCAATAGTACCCAGTCAAGTACTTGATCAGTACCTTGAAGTACCAATTTACTAGTCACTTTCTAGCAGGGTACTTTTTCGGGTATCCTTTGTTCAGTACATGCTCTAGGGATACTGTTTATGTAAAACAAAAGACTGCTGATTCGAATGTAACAAGTAACGATAGAACATGAACAAATGAAATTCGTATATTTATACTTAGTAGTTATTGATTTTTGGTGATCTTTAATCATATCGTTATCTTGGTTGACAAAGTACAGTCAAGTATTAAATTAAACAATGCGGAGTCAAGTCCATCGTGATTTTTCACCAGATAATCAAAATGAAAATGAAAATGCATCTCACAAACGGGTGAAATTACTTAGTTTTTAGCTGGGTGAGTGAGGGTGTGAGTGATGTATTTTATTTTTCTCTTGATTAAGAAACCAGCACCAAAAGAAAAATGATAATTTATCATTTAAGATTTGCACAATAAATGGCAACTTCCAACAAAAGTACATCTATTCGTCGAAAGTTAGCTCTAATCATTGCTAACAATAACTAAAGTCAATCATACAATAGATTGAAGTATTCGATCAACAATGCTGACGATCTGAGTAATGTACTTAAAAAACTCAATTTTAATGTCACTAAATTTACTGACAGCGATACAGAAATAATGTTAATGGTCACAAATTTTGCCAAGACAATCAAAGATGGTGACCTAGTCTTGTTCTACTTTTTTGGTCGTGGCTATGAAGTCAAAGACAAGAACTATTTGATACCGATTCAAGATGAGGCTATAGAAGCTGAGAGAGATGTAGAAGATATTGCAGTTAACGTTGAAAGAACACTCGAACGACTAGTAGAGAAGAACCCTTCATATGCTACTATATTTATTCTGGACTGTTGTAAGTCATATACGTTGAAAAAGACACGAAAATCAAAGTATAAATAATCAAATTAATAACTGTATGAAACCAATGTTTTTCTCATTCTAGCTATGACAGCAGGCAAAGGTTTGCATGAGATGAGGGAACCCGCTGAAGCACTCATTCAGTTTGCTTGTGATACTAATCAAATAGTAGATTACGCACTGGATACGAGCCATAATTGCTCGTTCACCAAATACTTCTTGAAAAACATCACCCGAGAGAATGCTGGTATTACGGAAACATTTTGAGGCATAGCAAACGATGTATACCAAGAAAGTAATCAACAATAGAAACTATTGTCTGTGAATGGAGTGCAACGACACGAACACTAATTTTTATTGAAATTCCAGGAATGCCAAAATCGACTTTAAGTGTGGTCACCTAATTTTTAAAATTCATGATTCGCTAGTTGATTTTCGAATTTCTATGAAATGCTTGATTTTCTCAAAAGTAGAAATTCATATTTATTCACCAGTAAAACACCATTCGTTGAAAATCGGTATTGGTTTTCATAGACTTGAAAAAACCTGGTTGAATTCAAATAGGCATTCCTAGAATATCCTTGATTAAACTCTATAACTTATTTTCTACTTTACAGTGAACAAGTATATTTTAATGAATTAATTGTGCCTACGAAAGGTAAATCCAAAAGAATTCATGAAATATACTCAACATTGAGCTCAACGGAGCTCATCAATTATCTAGTTAATTCTTTAGAATTTTCAAAAAAAGGATTTAGTTTGATGAATTTTTGATTCTATTAGTGTTTAAGGCACATAAGTGAAGTTACTCTTAAGTAATTTGACTGAGAGGTGTATTAGACATTCATAAAATGATAGTACAATCATAAGTTAAAATAGTATTCAAATACGTAAGCAACGGTATAGAAAGTATTTAAATGACATTTCTCGAGCAATCGGTAACTATTTTTTTAAGACTTGAATCCCAAAAATTCTTTAATATGCTCCTTTGAATCTTGATCTTTATTCAATAAATCATCTTTTTCAGTATCATTGATGGCACATAAAACGTCGTAATTTTTATTTGTTGTTGACTGTGAATTATGAACATCTTTACTTGCAATATATGATTGTATTTGTTCATTTATGTTAACATTGCTTTTTTTCATATTATCGAACATAAACTTAATTTCGCAATATTCATTGTATACTTCATCGACATCTAAACCATCTATTTTGATTAAATCGACAAGATTCATAAAGTACTCCATTTAAAAAAGTAAATTGATTGACTATCTAAAACTGATAATGTTTCGTAGAATTTTTGTTCCGGTTCGAAACAAGAATTAATATATTCAATAACAGCTTTAATGAATAATTCAAATGATTGCTGTAATTCTTCAACCTTATTTTGATCAACATGTTTGAATTGATTAAATATCGAGCATGTTTTACTTCCAAAATATTTATCATTTAATCTTTGCTCTAATTTTTTCATTAAATTGGTAATGATACTAGTGGCATAACCAGGATTTATCGGGTGGTAGGGCTGAGCCCTAACGTTTTTCCAAAAAGTTATGTTTGATGATGCATGACTCTCTTTTCATAGAATAAGAATACAATAATGTATTCAACTTCAAAAACGTTTTTTTAATGATATTTCGTTTGCTTATTAAACGGAAATAAAGAATCACAAATTATGATTCACAAAATTTTACTATTTTTGGGAAAGTCAGCAAAATTCTCCATTGGTTTTTCAAAATTAATGTTGAAATCGTGTTCTACCTCTAAGACGGGTAAATCACTCTACAAGTATTCGATATTGTATTATGTGCTGGCGTTTTTAAGCGAAAAATGATCATTATTCGCTCTTTTTGCGCGTTTAAACGCGTTTTCAGTCAAAAAAGCTTGTAAATACATGTACAGTAAGTGCAATAGAAAAAGACAAGAGGTGGTCGTTTTTTCATTGTCTTTATCTCTGAGGAGATCATACATATGGTTATGAAGTACGAAAACAAAAATCACCACTTTTTGTCTTTTTGCAATGCATTTTCACGTGTTTTGGTTGAAAACACGTTTAATCGCACAAGGAAAGGCGAAAAATGCCCGTTTTCAGCTCACAGTTAGGATCCCCGATTGTCATACAAACACACCTACGTTTTCTGAAATTTTGTTCATTTTTATGTACATTTAAAAGTGGTTTTCTAAATTACTTTCTGCTTCGAAAATGGTTCAGCATAGAGATTAGTGTGTACTCAAAAAGTGAGTACACTCTAGAATCGGTCAGCGTGTCCGTCCGACCGTTTACACGATAACTTTCGAAAGGAGAGTTAGATCGTGATGAAATTTTCTACACAGTTCAGTCTCATCAAAGTCTCAGTCGAGTTCGAAGATGAGAAGGATCCGTCAAGTAACGGCTGAGTTATCGAAAAAATTGTCACTATTGACCAGACCATCCCTGAGGGGGAGTACAGGGATTTTTTCAAAAAAACATTTTTTTCAAAATTATTCACAACATATATAAATCGACTCACTTTTTAGCGCTGATTCCGAATATGATATTAGTTTCGAACCAAATCATAGTTTTCTAACGAAACATCGTCTGAAAACGGTCCCAAAATGCACAAAAACTGCATCCAGAAACCAAAGTGCCTAGTTTCTCATGATAATTTTGGTGTTTAGACATTCTAGAATGACTCATATGTCTCATGTATTTTTGCAGTACACATAACTCTCGGATGAAATCCGAATTTTCCACATTTATTACTGTTTAAGTTTGAACTTTTCAACATCTGGTTCAGAATTTAAATTTCATTGCATAATGATGAGAAATTAGTTTTCATTTCGAATGCAAAAAAGTTTTAGTATCAACTAAAAAAGAGATCACAGGGAATGCAATCGTACCGTTTTTTTTAATTGTCTACAGCATTACAAAAAAAGATCTTTTTCTAAAAACGACCGGTGGTTGGGCGCTGAGCTCCAGTGGTTGGGCTGAGCCCAACCATGCCCTACCCTGGTTATGCCACTAAATGATACGATATAGATCAACAGCTGTTGTCCATGTACGTTGTAGATTTAATTCGGCTTGTTGAATATCAACTAATACATTTTCTAAAAAGTTTAAAGTACACAATCCATCGGGATTGTTAAAAAATGATGTTAAAAGTTGTGTGTTGTCGGCTGCTGCAGTGAGGTTTTTTTGTTTTTGTTTGATCATTTAAAAAATAAAGTTTTAATGGCTCATATATTTCAATTAATCGTTCAATTGAAGGCAGTAAACTTAACCATCTAATTCTCAATCCTGAAAGGACGAGTCTTCACAACGGAAATTCGTCTGTTTGTCCGGTGTCTGATTGGTGGGTCAGGGAACCAATAGAAATTGAGTTTTCTGGAAAAGGACTCCCAGTAGGTATTTCGGGGTCGGGAGTTCGAGTATGAGCCCAATTGGTCTCGCAACCCTATTGGTGGGCCAGGGAGCCAATAGACATCAAGGTTCCTAGAAAATGGCTCCCCGTATGTAATTCAGGATTGGGGGTTCGAGTGTGAGCCCATTAGCCTCAAAACTTTCGTTTCTGTCTTAGCGAGCAATTGATGAAAAGTTCAGAAAGAAAGCTCACTGGAAGATGTTAAGGAAAGTGAAGTTTGAAATTGACTTTCTTTCTAAATGGCTTGAAATGCTGTTTTCAGAGTGTATGCCTTTATACATAATGAATAAGGTTCAACGTATTTTTTTTNTTTTTTTTCTTAAAAAGGTTTGGATCAAGAATCCAATTGATTCCCGATTTTTCTGCCACCCATTAGATGTTTTTCTCAGATTTTTGTGGACATTGACTTGTGTTCTTGGTTTTATTCAGTCAATGAGATTCGCTTTTTCTCTGTCGCTTTTCTGAAAAATACGGTCACCAACATTAAATTGGTTGTATGTTCAGTTTGTCTCTACAGTCTTTCAGAAAGCAGTGTGCTCTCACAATTTAGAAACTGGTCGAGTGCAAAAAGGGCATTGCGACAGATGCTTATCAAGAAACTTTATATTTTACAGAAGAAGGCTCAATCAGATATGATCGAATCTGGAAAGTGAGCGGAATAACCTTTTTTCACCTGTGGTTACTACCTTTCCAGAGTATTTTTATAGAGCAGGCACACAAACTGTAATTGATGTCGAAACACTATGTTTTGATCGGAATTCGACGCGAGAAACTGCTTTGACAAGTTCATTGAGCTTTTTCGCAAAAATGGAAGGAGGGCACACTGAAGCGACGAGGAGCTGGTTTCTTACCTTCACTTGAAAAGCATTTTTACATCGTTGCGAGGAAAATGTTTGATTGTTTTATCGAGTGTCTGACTGCGGTAAAAAGAATTCAAAAAAGATCGCTTGATCTAGTAGTGGTGTAACTATGAGGTGGACTGGAGTTGAGTAAAGCTGTCTTAAGAAGTTTTTAGTACTCACGCAAAATTGAATTGTTTTTTCAATCTCGAAGTGGTCATAGGCAGGGCGAGTGTGATGTTTAGCTTCATCCTACTCAATATTCGATTTTTTTTCGACCGAAGGTCAAAGTGAGATTGACTTCCAAAATTAGTCGATTAAACGACAGCCATTTTTCGGTCAGACAAATTATATCCTTGCTTCTTATATTGAATAAGGAATTATTAGTCCAGAATATTCGTATATCACCTTTATAAAAAAACAACTTTTAGATCTTTTGTTAGATACCCAAGATCGGTCCAACTGCAAATGATTTGTTTTGGTTGGTGAATGTTATCAGAAATCTCTATCACTACTGCTTCCGCTGAGCGGTGCAAGTGTGACTACGTCGTTTTGTTCTGAGCTATTTTTTACTCCATATATTTGTTCGTAATGTTTTCATCGAAACAATGTTCTCGTGATTTATTTTTCAAACAGATCATAAGAGTTCTTGTCACATTGTCTTAAATTTTACTCGAAAATAACAAGGTCGAATTTCACTACTTAAAATATATTGGGTGGGAAATCAACGACGCATAAAAGTTGATTGTAATACGTTTTTTTTCCTGAGAAAAGGGTGACATCACGACTATAGACATTTCCGGTGAACCACGTCGCGACAGTCCAAATAAAAAATTTTATTCCGACATATTTTTTCGCATATTTTCGTCTGATCTGTAGGTCTACTTTTTTACGAAGCCTCGAGCTGATTATGAATCGAGTCAGTAGAGCGATCAGATCATTAAAATTTCATTTATATCTGTGACAGACAGTAATTCTTTCTAAAAAGTGGCGGTATTGTATAGATAGTTTTCGCTCCCAAACGGTTTGAAGAACATATTCTAAAGAATCCCTCGTAAAGAGTTCCACAATTATTTGATATCTTCTTGACGAGAAAATGGTACCGTTCCCGTATGCTATGCGATCTTGATGGCAGTACATATACGTTATAGATCGACTAACATGACATGTAATTCCATAAGGGAATGTGATTTTGTTGAAACTGTATCCACTTAATGTTTTGAAAAACTTGGAGTAAGAAGGCTACAGTAGGGATTTTTTTAATGGAAAGAGTGCGGTACTCGAATAACGCGGAGATGGTTTGGTTTGCCTAATTCGTGGTTTTACCAGTATATGCAGGAGTTATTTTTTCCAAAGGGTGATATCGGAATCATTAAGCTGATTCTTATTCAATTTGAACGTGGAATGTGTAGGGCGTGGACGNGTAGTCAGGAAACCTCGACATCAAACGCACACTTACTATTTTCGTCGAAAACATATGTGAATTCCACAAAAATAACACTACCTTTGTGTATCTTTAGAAAGCGTACGGGCAACTCTAATCCGAGCCTCAAATCCTAGTTATACTGCTACCATCTATGGTATCTTTTTGTTTTAGAGAGTATGATCATATTGCCTCTATCGTGCACTTTCAGGATTGAGTTAAGCGAGGCTCATGGAGCCGACGCGTTACTTGTGTTAATATGTTGTAATAAAACCTGAAAAAGAAACATGCAATTCGTGTAGACTTCTCTATTATTCACATTTTAAAATATCATGTGCATGTTTAACTCCATTGTGTAGTACGTGAGCATAACAATTTCCTATAAATAAATAATATAATTATGTAGATGTAGATTGAAGTTTGAACATATTAAGATTAATCTACAATATACACTTGGGCCTACCTTTAAGAATATGCGGTAAACGATCTTTTAACACCGTACCAATGCTGGTCAAGTTATAAATATTCAGTTGATGATCATCAATCACTTTAATTATATTCTTAAATATATCAAGTGCTGCTTCATGTGAATCTTCAAGAAAATCAATAAGGCCTAAATATAAGATGAATACAATTAAAGATAAAAACAAAGATTATATTTCGAGTAGTAAAATATATTTACCCCTTTTCACACCAACGTCGGAAAGATATTGTATAACAAATGGATAAGTTTTAGTATTTCCTTTATTCGAAGCATCAAATGATATTGAATGAAAACGTGCTTTTGACACTTCATCTAGTATTTTACATGTAAAGTATGGCACATGATAATGATTTAGCAACTGTTGAAGATGATTCAAACAAGGTTTTAACCAAGTAAATTGTACATTGTTGAGAAACATAACTGTGTCCATGTTTTACACCATGGTACACAAAAGCACCTTCTACTGCCGAACTCTTTTGTGCCTCACTCGCACAAGGTACAGGT
>OENM01001954.1:8324-23924 GCA_900239745.1 Rotaria magnacalcarata | reverse complement strand
GTTCTTTAACTTTTCTAAACACTTTGAAGAACTTATTAAAGTGCAACATATACTAAACCCTCAAATGGTTTACTATTTTTATAAACGCTACTCTAAGTCCCACCAAGGATATACGAAATGATATATTCGTCGATGACTTGCTCGGGAGACCCTAAATATAAGAAAATCAAAAACAATTTATTTAAAATTTTTATCGTATTTCTCTTGGACAGTTGCTCGACTACATCTAAATAAAATAAAATTTAATTCCAAATTATAATTTACTTGTTGTTGGAGAAGTTTATTGACCTAATATAAATGAATTTAAATATAATTTAAATTTAAATTATAATTTACCTTTCGTTGGAGAAGTTGGTCGACCAATTCTAAACAAAATAAAACATAATTTTATTTAAAATTATAATTTACTTGTTGTTGGAGAAGTTCATTGACCTAATATAAATAAAATAAAATATAATTGAAATTGAAATTATAATTTACCTGCTGTTGGAGAAGTTGTTCGACCAATTCTAAATAAAATAAAATATAATTGAAATTGAAATTATAATTTACCTGCTGTTGGAGAAGTTGCTCGACCTATTCTAAATAGAATATAAGAAAAAATAATTTAATTTAAAATTATAATTTACCTTCTGTTGGAAAAGTGGTTCGACCATTTCTAAGTAACAGAAAATAAAATATAGTTGTATTTAAAATTGTAATCGCACTTTCATTTAAGAAGTCGTCAGATGAAAGATAAGTGGCATGAATGAGTTGAATTTAGTGTTGTATGCAGGTATTGGTAAACAGAGCTAAAAGCCTTTTTGTGGGAGGGCCTGTGCTAGGCGAGTTAGTTGCTGTCTTGTTTGACTTCGCATGATTTGTTTGAAAACGTTTTGCATATGGTTTGGTTTGAAATTGTTTTTGTTTGACTAAAAAGTCTTCGAATTGATCAAGTTGGGCAAGAGCAGAACAATAAATCCTTAAGCATAAAATGTTGAACCCTTTTTATGAAAAGGGGAACAATGAACCCTTAACGGGAGAATGATAATTGCTTTTCATGAAAAGGTGGAACAATAAACCCTTTTCATGAAATGGTAGAACAATAAACCCTTTACCGTAGAATAATAAACCCTTTTCATGAAAAGGTAGAACAATAAACCTTTCTTTCGCTGCTCATAAACCCTTTTTTGTCCTCATAAACCCTTTTTTGTCCTCATAAACCCTTTTGTCAGAAACCTTTTTTCGCAAATACCATTTAAGGGTTTAAGACACTATCATAAACCGTTTAAGGGTTTAGGAAGATTTTCCAAAAGTACTAGGGTTTAGTATTCTACGAATTTTTTTACAGTGTATAACGAACTTTAAATGCCCTATCATACACAAACAAGTACTTTATATTTTTGATAAGGAATTTTAATAGTCTCATCATTAATTTTCCTATGCTGTATGCATTCAACACAAGAATATAAATTTGAGAGCGGGTAATAAACTCTCTCTAATTATCATCGATAAGATATGTTTCCATTTCATATTGCTTTTCGTTTATTTTTATTATTAATTCAATACAATACGTTTTCAGCTTCTTAAAAGTCATGAATAAGTAATGACTGTTTTTTACTCTTGACAAAGACAAGCTGGGTTATAAAAAAAGGGAAGTAAGCTAAAGAATTCTGACAAGCTAATTGAATTCAATCGTAGAATATCATTCTCATATTTTTAACAATAATCTTTGCTTCCATTGTGGCAATAATGTAATTCTGTTTCCAACTGTTATAATCAATACTACAATAGATATTATGAAGTGGTATAATCTCAGTTCGAGTCTTATCAGATAGTTGGGAATGTCTAAATGCGCTGTTTCTCCTTACAAGGCGCTCTAAGTTGTTAATCCTCCAAATCCCAACTGTACTTAGCTCGATGCTTCAATGTGTCTTCTCTTATTTCGATATGTGAGACAAATTATGGTCAGAATACTTCGTGTGGCACAACGTCAGTCATATGTCTCACTTTTTACGATACCTTCAAGGTTTCAGCGAAATGCATACGCATTATTCATTGGCAACAGATGAAATTGTACATAATTAGCAAAATGATTAAAAAAAGTCATTAGAACTTTGAATATAATTTTAAATAATAATTTACTATAATTGTACTTGATGATCTCGTTTCTATCTCTTTCTCTCTCTGTCGACAACGATAGACGATGCACTGATTGACGATTTGAGTATATAAGTGAGTTTTCAAAGTCCTTCAGGTTTTACTCAGTTATATAATTTCAATCAATTGGTAGTTGCCATCGCATAGTGATAGAATTCAATTCAACATTGATAGAAGCTTCAAGAAATGAACTATATTTAATAGTATGAACTTTTTGTGAATAGTCATCACATTGTCGTAAGTAGTGGATTCACTGATGGCTTCTTCGTCTGTTTGCGGATGTTTGGATCTTTCATATAAAGAGTGTGTTAATTCATCCATATTGACTGTTTAACTGACAAGACTTCGCAACAAATGAATACAATCTTATGATGACTGGTTTTGGCGTAATTGTAGTAATGACGGTCAAAGATGCTCTTGAAAATCAAGTATTTGAAGCTGAGATTTAAGATTTGTCGTTAAACTCATTTCAAAATTGTAGTATTCAACTTTTCAATGTTAAGTTAAAAGACCATTGTCAAACAATACCGTCTAGCAAACTTACAGCAAGTGAGATTTTCTCATCGTTGATAATGAATCGATTTGTCATAATTTCTTCCAATGTCGTTAACCAAGTAATGACAACTGCTTTGTTGGTTCTATTTTATTCTTTCAGTTAATAACGTTTATTTTGTTAACGATTGTAGTGGCAGCTATGTTGAAATGAGTACATGTTGAGCCTGTATTTCTTTTTATTGTTCATTTGAATCACTCGCTCCTACGAAATGTTAGGTTCAGCTTTTAATAAATAACCCGCGAGACAAGATCGATACATAAAAAACAATCAGCTTAATTGATCTCTTTTTCAGTCATAGCGCTTTTTATCAACTAACACAATAGCAGAACTTTATTTGATCATAGTCTGCCTAATTAATTACACACTATATCAATGTATTTAAGGAAAACTCTGTATGAGATATTCAGCACGGAATAAAATGTGCATTGCAATAGGTTAACCGGCTAAAAACAACGATGTTGCATCATCGGTTTGTGTTCCTTTAGAAATTAGAATTGTGATCAAATGTGATATCGTGTCAATATTTTTTTCGTTGTTCCGAGCAATGACTATTCAAGTAATGAAAACATCATGTTTTCGTTTTTAGTTCTTCATTTTATAAGGAGTCACTCTACGATCGAAAACAAAAATGACATCAGAAAAAGTTTGCATAGCTGTAATGTGCATAACGAAAATTACCGAATAAAATTTCTTCATTTTTACCTTCTACTTGTACAGCAAATGACTCGTTAGACTTTGTCATAAATCAAAAGAAGCTGATCTTGAATGGTTGGTAGAACATCAGTGAATGTAGAAAGAAAGAAGAAAATCCGACTACCGATTTTGTTGAGAGTACAAGAGCATTGAATGAAAGATGACTTGTTTATTCATTCGTTTATGATTGATTTTTAGCAGACTTCTAGAGAGTGAGGAGTATCTCTAGGATCGTTGACTATTAGTAAAGATTGAGCCTCATCTAGTTTTTCAGTATAGAAAATTTGAGTTAAAATAAGTCCCTTTTTCTCATTTTTATTTTTGTAATATAGGTCTAGAATATGGATACACACTCAAAAACGCTGTTGTTTATTTAGAAAGTCGTCTTATTTATTTTTCAAATTCGAATCTTATCTTCTTCAAAGACCTGCATACAGTGAGTAATCGATTGCAACATTTTCTTGTTAAACAAAGGCATCAAATGTTAATGTACAATATACCAAAGTACGAGATGAACCATTTTTGTTCTCGTTTATTTCTTTGTTTGTTTCGTTTTTAAACGATCAAAAATACAGAATTCTAACACAATTTTATTAACAGTATTCATTTTATTTTCTTTTCTATGTAAATGCAAATATTTATGGCACGGATTACAACGTTTTCAACTGTCGACGTCAATATCGCTAAGGTTATTATAGAATTAGTTGTAATTTTGTCGACTGTACTGGAACCGGCACGCAGCGCTTTCATACGACATTTCATCAACATCATTGTTGGAGGCTTATTACTATAGACGATACTTATCGGTTCATATAGCTACGTGCTCTATTGAATGTTAGCGTGGTGGCATTTATTTTGGATATGTATAAAATTGTTCGGCTTTTTATTAGCATTTAATTTTGCTATCCAATTATTGTTTTTCTAGGCCAAAAAATTAAGTTACATGTCGTTTTTCTAGTTATCGCGAGTATTATTGTTGGTGCAAGCGTGGCTGATTACCTGCGACGCATTCCCGATACAACATCAGGCTTTAGCAATGTCGCTTTTATGCTCATATTTTTGTTTAGATTACATCAATATTGCAAGCTCAACCAGCAAGTACTTGCTGAAGATGGTGAAGGTATTTGAGGTATGAAACGTTTGATTGCCATCGAGCTGGTTCTTATTGTACTCAACGGTTTATTAATCGTTCTCTTATTTGGCGGATCAACTCATTTCTTACAACCTTTGCGAGTGTCTATTACGTTGATTCAATACTTAAAAATTTATTTAATCCTGCCACTCTTTGCTTCATTTAAACATGTATCATAGAAATATTTATTACAAAGGCTAATCAAGACAAGTACTTAAAAATTTGTTCACATAGCTTGATATTTTCACATGCTCAGAAATAAATATTAGAAAAAAATAATTTACTATCACAACTTGCTTTTAGTTAAACTTTAACTATAAGCAGCGTGGCGCAGTGGAAGCGTGCTGGGCTCATAACTCAGAGGGCGGTAGATCGAAACTACTCGCTGCTATCTTCTCTTTTTTTTATTTTCACTTTTACGCATACCTCTAAAATATGATGCAATATGATGCAACGAAGAACAGAACAGGAAAAACATTTCACTATAACTATTACCTTGTGCGAGATGCTACATTAAAATTCATTGACTACTTAATTCGTAAATACTCTTGTTTAATTGGCGTATTTCAATAAGTCTAAATAACTATAATGCAAAACAGGTATTATCAAAACCAGAGACACTGAACATGATCTTTCGAGATGATGACATAAAAATGTGATCAAATTAGTAGAAAGACTATCGTTAATTTTTTCTATGTCTACAAGTCAAATAACAATTTGCATTTAATTAATTATTTCACTTTTTTCCCAAGAGATGGTTGATGGTTAGCTCTTCAAGTTCAATTTCAATTGGATTTTCTCGTTGCACTTTTGTAATTCTAAACGGAATTCCAGGCATGACGATAACTTCTTCTTCGTCGGAAAACTCAGAAATACGCTCCAAATCGATTGTAAAATTGAAGTCTTCATCGTTAAAACGAAAAGAAAAGATGGCCGCTAGTTTATTGTCAGGCTGTTGGTTTGCGAACATCGCGCTGTTTATATGTTGACGTAAAGGCTTTATTGAATATCAATCTTTCGGCAACATACCTGTCAAGTTCACTTTGACTGATATATGCACCACGATATCTTTTACCGTGAAATTGATATCTTGGATGCTTTTTCGAAAATATATCATCAAATATCGAACCAACAAAATACAGGGGCCAATCATTATTCTGCGTGTCATTAGTTACATTGGAAAGAAATAGATTCAATATTGAGCTTATAGGGTTACCCATATTCGATGCAGTGACACGTTCGGCTAGTTTTTTGTTAAGAACTTTATAGAAGTCACATTCCATGGTATATGCGCACAAGAGAGGCGTAACACCCTTTGTCTGAAGAGCTTGTTGAAGCAATGGATACACAAGTGATGTATTCGAGTAATTATTGAGCACACGCTTTAATGTACTGATACCCTGATTCATTTCCGACCGATTGGCTGCATTAAAAATAAGTTGACTGACGACACAGGTAGAACCATCTGAGTCAGTCAAAGTTCATTCAATATCCATGTTTTGACAAGAAAAACGATTATTAGGCTTGCCAGATAATCTTTGTTCTTTCGAAACCCCAACGACTGATGATGATGCCATAGATTCAATGATATGCAATCTGTAAGTGAAAAATTACAGAAAAAAATTGATGAATTAGTTTTTTTCCCTCCCACAAAAACTTAGCTATGGTCAGCTGAACACGCATGAATTAAGCTATTCACAATGATCGTCGTAGACTTTTATTTTGTAGACACATTCATTCTCGATCAGTGAACAATGCGTTATTATCATGGCATTGCCCCCGTTTTGTTCATATACGAAGATGATAATACGACATATCTGGATATCTATGATGTTACTTGCATCTTCAAGCTGCAACACGAAAGTTAGCTTCAACAGCAATAATAAAATCTTGCAAAACCTTACCAATGTAAAAACAATAATAATATTTTAAAGACGAAAGTAAATGTTGCTCCCCATCATTCTCTTTTCTTTTCAATCTTGTTGTCGAAGTTGTTTTTACTTTTATGATTTTTCTTCGAAAAAACAGTAAACATGAAAAAGCTTTTACCGAATTCGCCTCCGAAGAAAAATCAGTAGTACAATACACGGGTGAGATATTCAGCACTCATTCCAAACATAAATGCTAATAGACATTATCTATATATATATATATATATATATATTACAGTCACCGCAGTTTATGAAGCTGTATTGAAGGGAAAGTATGAAAATAACTGCTCTCACTATGCAGCTTTTTACACATGATATGTCCTCATATATCCAAGATCTGTATGTCATCAATCTAGCTAAATTTCCATCTTCACGATTGATGTTTGAATGCGTTCGACAACAAACGACTCAAATAAAGAATTGCATAAAAGAAAACGAGAGAAAATCTGGAGAAGAAGAATGCAATAAAACGTGCATGGTAAAGAAATAGCAAAAAAAAATCAAAACATTACGAAAGTGGCACGAAGGTGACGTTGTTTTTCTGCCAATTGCTAGTAATAGAAAATATCTATAGAGAAACTTGATCACTATAAAACAAATCGTACAAACATAAACCCTCTTTCGCTTTGTTATAATCATTGACTTCGACTAAGCATCACTTCTACATGAGATGATTTAAATCTTCAATTTTATCATTTTACATTAATGAATTGAGAAACTTGTGCAGCAAAGAAACGAAACTATCATCAACTGAAACTGTAGCAATTTTAATTCCAAGTATTTCAAACCGCTATAAGTTATTGAATTGATATTTGGATGTTTGCTTGTCTCTAAACCCTCATGAATCAGCATTTGACTAGACCAGTTTAATCCATAGTGAGGTATTTATCAATGATTAATCTACTACGCTGCAACTATCAAAGCATGCTTCTTATTATCGTTTTCTTTTTATCTATCTACACATCGTTCTACTCATATAAAACAGCGAAATAATCGACATTTTGTCATCTTGAAAATGTATGTGCAGCTCCTATCTATTACTAGTGTCGGGGAACGAGTGAACAGAAACATTATGAATGTCTAAAGATTCATGCACTATCTAGCATTCACACTTCATACAGAAAAAAAGCTGTTAGCGCAATCCCCGTGGGATTAAAATGTGAAACACGATAAAGCTCCTTTTCTGGAATCCGTCTACCACGGTCTGTGATGGTCTATGGGGCTTCTCTGTCACAGTCTGTTTTTATGGTGTATGGAGTCTCTAGAGACCATCACAGACCGTTACAGAGAAATGAATTAATTAGCCAGCTAACTAATTAATTAATTTCTCTGTCATGGTCCGTGGGGGGGGGGGGNCAAATTTCTAACCTACATACTTCAACACTCCTTTCAGATCGTGTTTCACAAAAACCCTCGCGCGCCATGTAACTTCTCGATTTTACCATGATCATGCTACACGATATGATACGAGTATACTTTCAATGAAATCGATTAGTCATACAAATATTAACATTGATGTAACCTCATGTGCATTAGCTAAATTTGAGAAAAACAACAGCAATACATATAATTTCCGCGACGTGTTTTGTATACTTGAAGAATGAAAAAAAGATGTGTTTGCGTTATTAGAAAAATATTCTTGTTGAATGTAATTGGACAGATACAAGATAAATAGTAAAAACAAACATGTGCATCGTTACACACAGTATGCTTAAATAGTCATTTACTCATTTTTGCTTTTATTTTTTTTGTATACAATCACATGATGTACCAAAAGTCACTAATAATTTATTCAATTTTTTCTTCGACAATTCTTTAGACCTTTTACAATCCCCTTTTCCGAGTTTTAATCATGGCTGATAACACACTTGAAAACCATCAGTTTCAGACTCGAAAGTTTGATTCAGACAATGCAGAACAGTTACGCGTGATCGGTGCTGGACTGGGACGAACAGGTACTTCATCTCTCAAGATTGCTCTTGAAAAACTTGGCTTTGGTCCATGCCATCATATGACCGAATTATTTTCCAAGCCTCGACAGAGTATAATATTTACACAAGCACTTGATGGATGTGAAACTGATTGGCATGAATTAATGAAAGGATACAGATCAGCTGTAGATATTCCAATAGCCATATTTTACAAAGAACTCCATCAAGCATTTCCTAAAGCTAAATTCATACTTACGGTACGTGACAGCGATGAAAAGTGGTACGAAAGCTTCAAAAATACTATTGGTCCTGTTTGCACTGATATTTTCTATTTCATTGCTGTTTATCCGATTCGAAATTTGCGTTTGCAATGCATTTTTACTAGAAAGTTAGTTAAAAAGTGGATTCATGACTATGGCGAAGTGGGACCTAAAGTTTATGGCTTACACAATGCTCAAGTAATCAAAGAAATTAAAAAAGAGCTACTCATATTCAATGTCAAAGAAGGATGGGAACCGTTATGTCAATTTTTGGATGTGCCAATTCCAAAAGACACTCCGTTTCCGAATGTAAACGATGCAAAGCACATGAAAAGGCTTATTTTTGGAATTCGCGCGATCGGGTGGACAACTTGGGCGTTGATTATTGTAGTAATAGCTGTTGGAATCAAGTTCATTTCTGGATTCGTTGATTTTATATGATTCGGGATTATCTATCTATATACTGATAACGTTGGTATAGATGGGACAACTAGTATATGCTTTTTGCTAGTTTAGATTTTTATCAGAGAAACATAGTATAGTCATACCCTATTTTTCTTTTTGTTCAACAGAATAAATTTTTAACTTTCAGAAAATGCTTCATGCTTGAATAAGAAGCAAAAAAATGTCTCTCTGAACATTTTTTTCCACAATCTCAAATTTCAAGCTGTAGAATCAGACTGATTGTGATGCCTGATAAGGTGAAAACTGAAACTACTTAAATTCGTAGCATATATTTCTATGCTTCATTGAATTGATCGTTCTTCAGCATGATGATTCAAAAATTATTTGATGTATGCATAATGATTATTTCTGAAAGTTGAAGACTCGACGTTCTGCTTGGATAGACTTGAATCGTATGAAATTTGAATCATCCTGTTTTATAGCGCGTGCCTTTTCATATAGCAAAATAAATAAATTTTACGAAGTAATTTTATCTAAAACTTTCGTATGTCGTATCACATTATTCATAATCTATTAGTAAAATTTACATGGATGCATCAGCTAACTTAACTATTTTTATTGGTACATGCAGTTATTGCCACACTTCTAAACACTACTTCGATAAATTATGGTATTGAGCATTTCCTGAAGATCTAACATTTTGAATAAGTATGCGAACGAAAGTATAAATCTATTGAAAAAAAATCAATGGCTCATGAAATGGATTTCAATAATATAAAATCTACAAAGTAGTTTCGACTTATGAATTATATTTTTGTTGCATAAGACTTCTTACAAAAAAAATAGTATAAAAGTACCCTATTAGTGTAATACATTCATTAGAACTATTTATGATCAATATTTACATTCATTACTGTAACTTTCTTACATAAACTAATGTAAACGTAGGATAAAAAATGAAATCCATGATTCTTCTCTATAAAATTACAGCCACCATAAATTTTAATATTTCAAATCGTTGATAATGTTCATCGAAAAACTTTATCGCACAAATCAGTCATTTATGAAATATTCTATTTAACATATGAGCTCTCTATATAGTATAGTGAATGAGAGACTTGCAAAAGATTATTCTATTAATAGGAAAAAAAGCTCCTATTTACTTCATGCGATAGAATCGAGCACATCATTAATAGGCAATCTAAAGGCTCGATATAGACTTTCGATGAGTAAGCATTTTATTTATGACAACAAAATATACACAGCATACAATTCATATTTGTAATAATAATGCCAACAGTAAATTATTCCCTATAGAATAAATGACACATTTACTTTTGTATTCTTTTGAATATGAAATCGTCATTGAATGACTTGTGTGAATCACTGGAGCATGCATTGGGAGCAAGAAAAAAAAACATCGCACGTATTAATATTCATTTCATAACAAGTATATCACTTCTATCGGTTGTAATTTTTTTACACAACATGAATCGATATGATTGATTTCATTTTTGAGTATGAATTTCACTTAACATACGTATTTTTGTAAAAAAATGCAATCATCTATTACCGAATATTGTGCAACAATTTATAATCAAAGACAAACAGTCACATCCGAACAACTTAAGTCAATATTTGATTCTATTGTTGATGAACTAAATGATGAGAATTATCATCCAACTACTGATGATTACTGTACAATAATTAATACATTAAAACCGATTTCCTGTTTCATATTGCTCGATCAATCAATTGCTAATAATGAAATTTTTCATTCGATACGCAATCGTCTCAGTCATATATTAAATCAATGGTCTCAAGATGATATTACTTTAACCGATCGAGATGAGTGTTTATTTCGAGAAATAGTTGAGTTTTTTATGGCGATGATAAAACATTTACGAACTACAAATCAAGTTTCATCATCAAATTTTAAAACATGGTTTTTAAATGAATCTTTTTTCAAAACAATAGCTACGACATTAGAGGACATACCTCTACATTCCTCTAAATATTTAAATCAAGATCAAAATATGATAAGTTTCATGAAATTAATAGAATCAATTCAACTTTTTCAAGCCGGTAATGATCATATTAGAAATAATCCAAATATATTACTGTTACTTAATTCCATAACAAAATGTCTTTGTTCTTCAACTTATATTGAAACATTAAAAAATATCGATATTAAATCAGAAAAGCGCAATGAATTTGAAAATTTTATTCTCGGAAGGTGTCCTAGTTTTTGTGCTTGGTTTAGAGGAAAATTTCAAATAACAATGATCGATGGCTTATGTTTAAATAATATGTTAAAATCTTATCAAGAAATCTATGATTTATTTTTACCATCAATAAATGATTGGGAATATGCTTTAATGGAATCAATTTATTACATGACAGCATTATTACGTTATGTTGCTTTTTATCCTTCAACCCGAAAATATTTGAAAGCAAATTTAAAAATTATTGATTCGATGTTAATTATATTAAATTCAAATTGTTTACTAGATAATATATTAAAAACAATGAATTATAATTCCAAAACAAATCTAACTGATTCTGCTATTTCATTTATATTTAATTTAATCAATGATTTCAATATGTTAACAATAATTAAAGAAAATTCATTTTTTTCTAAAGAAATGTTTCTTGGATTAAAAAATGCTCAAGTTGATCGAGTCAAATTACATGCTTTGATGATTCTATCTAAAATACTTAATGAACAAGATATTGCCAATTTAGATGATATGGAAGAATTAACATCGGTTTTTATGGAGTATTTATCGAAGGCTATGAATGATTCATGTTGTAGTTTTCAAGATGTTCCTGTTGAAAGTTTATTGATATGTTTAAAAGGTATATACTGTTCTTGATACGAAGCATCGATAATTTATAAACTTTGGTTATCAAAAAGACGACATTCATAATTTTTTGTCATGGGAAAAATATGATATTTTTCGCATTCAGATTAATTACAATATAAGATGATAGAGGATCATTAAAATATCATCCTATTCAATATTTCAGCACTTGTATAACTTCCTCTTTAGTATTTATCTGCTTTAATTGTTTTTTACAGGTGTTAATTTGTTCTGCGTTCGTTAAAACTAAAAATAAACAGGAGCTCTCGACGAAATTTCTTGTGGGGAAGTTCTTATAACTATCCCAAGGTACTTTGTATTTAAATTAATTAATGAAAAGTTATTAATATTCTTTAGAACTTTATTGAAGAAAACCCTACGAAATTCAGTAAAGAAAAAGTTGATTACAGTGCTCAGTTTTCATAAACTGCAAAATTAGATTTATAGGAGAAAGATAAATACATGTATTAACGTGCTTGACAATATCAAATCAATGTCTAAAACGTAGTATCTTTCGCTTAAACTCTCTCTATAGTTAATTAATATAGACATCGAAATTTTTCAATTAGTTTTGTACAAGTAAACTTCGATTTTCCTCTTTGATGTAATAGATTTTTTTTTATAAATTTAGCATTTATTCAACACGATGAAATAAAAGAAGAAATAGCAAAACAAAATTATTTTAGCTTATTAATAAGATGTGTCACACAAAACAATCTTCATGTTGATTTAGTTTTACAAATTTCATTGGAAATCATCTGGTCACTAACATTTAATAATCGAATTCGTGAAATGTTAATCAATAATTATGAGCCTTTTTTTGTTTATTTAAAAGAAATTCTTGTTAATTCACCTGAAGAAGGCGTTCAAGCAGCTGCCAAAGGAATTCTATGGAAATTAGCAAATGATTCTAGTGCAAGAAAAGGTATTGGTGATATAGATGAAAATAATACGTCTGGTAAAAAATATGATATTATGATAAGTTATAGTCATTCAAATAAAGATGTATGTCATCAAATTTATCAGAATTTAATCAATTTGAAATATACTGTTTGGCTTGATTTTAAAAATATGCAAGAAAGTACACTTGAATCGATGGCAAACGCCATTGAATCATCAGAAACTATTCTTGTTTGTATGTCAAATCCGTATAAACAAAGTCCCTATTGTCAATCAGAAGCTCAATATGCATATACGCGTCATCGTCATATTATTCCATTGGTTGTGGAAAATAAATATCGACCTGATGGATGGTTAGGATTTATTTGTGCTTCGAAACTCTATGTTGATTTTACTAAAACTGATTTTGAACAAGCATTTCAAAAATTAATTTCACAAATTCAACATCATCGGCAAAAGAACACTATAATCTCGCCCTCGTCAGCAATGAATCATGAAATAAAAGAGCCAATTAATCATGACGAGGGTACAACGTCAACTATTGAGGTTCAACCAATTACTAGTGAACAACATACTCATGTCGAAGAACAAGTAAAAGAGTTTTACTGTACATCGGTAACAATCTATATAGCAGTTTAGTTTCTCTAATCGTCTAAAGTCGATGTCGGTCCTATATCAGTAGAATCAAAGGACGAGTCATAAAGCTCTGTTTTAAACATAAATTTCAGGCAGCAAGTATCGAAACGTACCAAAAACTTGATTTAATAACGAAATGCTAAATACAAAACAAAGTGTTCGATCTAGAAATAAGACTTCATGCTAACTGGGATTTTTCGAATGAAAATGCACTTTTTTCACAAGGGCACGGAACAATGATGATCATGTACGAATCTTTTCTTTGCTAATATAGTTCAATCTATAGAATCTCGAATTGACCAAGGGTTTAGAAGGTGAACATAGATCGTTTTTAAATGTATTTATGTTCATAGGAAAGCGTTTCAATCGATGAAAGCAATTATAATTGCCGGTATATGGAATGGTGGACGCATGAAGATATCTTAAATTTTCTTCATGATAAAAAATTAGAAATTATGAAACTTTTATTTGAAAATGAACAACAATTCGATGGTCGTTCGTTGTACGCATTGTATGAACGATGCCAATCAAATATTGAGTCGAATTATCAATTATTAAATTCACAATTAACTTACAATCATAATGATCATTTGCCATATGTTACTTACATTCGTTTCATCAGTGAAGTACAAAAACAATTGAATCCAATTGATATAAAATATACCCTACGTTATTTTTGTTGGTACATTTTGAAAAACATTCATCAAAAGTTTTTTCACACGTCAAATAATTTCTTTCATTTATAAAATGCTATCGATTGTTATAAAGGTCATCGTCATTTATAATAAATTTCTTAAAATTGTTTCTTTTTCTTTTTAATCATATCGTAAACGTTTCTTTGAGAATATAATGAATAATTTTCTACGAGTTATATGGTAGTAACATTGTCACAACAAAAAACATCTCTGTAAAATGCACTCTACACGTGGCCTTATCATTGTTATCTGGCAAACTCTTAAGAAAAGAAAAACTAATATTTAGTTTCAGGAATACTCATTCAAACATTAGCCTCTTTCCGGCGGGAATGTTCAGGAAAATGATGGCATGTGCGTATCTGTTATATTCACCTAGATAAGATATACAAAGCAGAAAACTAAAAGCAAATTGGAACTTTACTTCCTTAGTTTGCTTTCATACGAAAATAAATGAAAGGAAAAACAATTACAGGAGGTGTGCAAATCATTTTTCGACTCACAGTTGAGGTGCACGCACACCAAAATTCGAGCAAAACGTTTTATTTGCTTTTTTTCGCGTCATTGGATAGAAAATTTTCCGGCGGTCAAGAATATGTGTTTCTTAATTTTTTTGATGCCCGGTTAGACTAAAAACTTCAAAAACTCGCAGATTTTTCAAAATCCTTTTTTCAGCATTTTTTGAAAAATTGGCTTCCCAGGATCTTCCATTCATTGATTCGGCTTCCAAAATATATATTCTTATTCAGCTTAAAAGGCTGGATCGCAGTATATCTTCCATGTCTTTTTTAGCCTTACTATTTGCCCACCAGGGTCACCAGAAGGTGTGTGTGTGTGTGGGTTTGGATAAAACTGAGAGAATGAGCAACACCCGCACACCATCATTATTACCCATACTCACACCATTACCCACACCTAAGACACTCAGAAACTCCGACATCAACACTCACACCCACATCCACTCGTTCAACTTTCGAAAACGCTCAAAATACATATGAGAAATCTAAGAAGCTTTTTCATAGGTTTCAAAACATAGTATAATAATGAAAACCATTGAACAGCAGTGAGTCAAGAATTGTGGAGCATACTTTATTTAAAGAAAGAATTGAAAAAATAATGCTTTAGGGCTTTGATGAATTTAGTAGTGTTTTTTTTTGTCCTGGTGCGATGATTGGTAATATGATTTAGGGCAATAATACGATTTAATGATAGACTTAGGGAAAATAGAGCTCTCTCCCGTATGCACACATGATCTTGATCTCTATTTAAAAATATTGAAGTGAGTGATCGAAAGAAGAAGTACATCTACCCATCTGACGATGGAGGTGTTCGAACTGTAAGTTGCATTTACCAGATAATTTTGCATCAATAGAAACCCCTCACCGCCAAACTAACATGGTTAAAATATTAGCGGCTGTTGGCTTGTCTAGAGGGAGATATTCAAAATTTTCTGTGCGGGAC